>LR812521.1:56604670-56754670 GCA_903798195.1 Danio kyathit | reverse complement strand
AATAATTCAGTATTACAGTGAGTGAGTGAATGAGTGAGTCAGTTTTGAGTGAGTGAAGGAGTATGTAAATTAGATTTTGAGTGAGTGAGCGAGTGAGTGAGTGAGTGAGTGAGTGAGTGAGTGAGTGAGTGAGTGAGTGAAAGAGAGAGTATGTGAGTGAGTGAGTGAGTGAGTGAGTGAGTGAGTCAAGGAGTATGTAAGTGAGTGAGATAGTTTGTGAGTGAGTCAGTGTGTTAGTAAGTGAGTGAGTAAATGAGTGAATTACTAAGTATGACTGAGTGAGTTAGTTTGTGAATGAGTGAATGTGTGTGTGTGAGTGAGATAGACAGTTTGTGAGTCATTCTGTTCATTTGAGAGTGAATCAGTTTGAGAGTTAGTCTGTAAGTGAGTGACTGAATGAATGAGTAAATTGCTCAATATGACAGTAAGTGAGTGAGCCAGTTTGTAAGAAAGTGAGTGAAGGAGTATGTGAGTGAGATAGTTTGTGAGTGAGTCAGTCTGTGAGTAAGTGAGTGAGTGAATGAGTGAAAAACTAAGTATGACTGAGTGAGTGAGTCAGTTTGTAAGTGAGTAAATGAAAGAGTAAGTACGTGAGTGAATGAGTTTGTAAGCGAGTGAGTGAAGGAGTGAATATGTGAGTGAGTGAGTGAGTGAATCAGTTTGTGAGTGATGAGTGAATCAGTCAGTAAATGATTTGAATCAGTATGTCAAGTGATTCATTTAGTAAATGAGTTGAGGTAGTGAATAAGTTATTTAGTGACTAAGTGACAGACTGAGTGAGTCTGTGAGTAACTCAGAAAGTAAATTAGTGGGTCAGTCTGTCAGTAAGTGAGTGATTTAGGTACTGACTGATGAAGTGAGGGAGTAAGTGAATGAGTCAGTGAATATGTTAATGCATGAATCAGGCTGTCAGCAAGAGAATGAATGAAGCATACAGTCAATGAGTCAGTAAGTTAATAAATAAAGAGCCAGATTCTGACATTTTTTTTATATAAATCAACCTGTAAATATTGATTATGTATTTTAAAATGCAGCACGTGACCACCTGTATGACCACGTGTAAGTGAGCCAGTGCAATAAGAGAAATGACTCAATTTAAAAAGGATTTAACACACACACACACACACACACACACACACACACACACACACACACACACACACACACACACATATATATATATTAATTCACCTTTAAACTTAGATACAGTTTTAATAAAAATGAAACGACAATAATAATAATTCCTTACATTTATATAGCGCTTTTCTAGACACTGAAAGCGCTGGGGGGATCTCCTCATCCACCATCAGTGTGCAGCATTCACTTGGATGAACCGACGAAAGCCATATTGGGCCAGACCGCACACGACACCCCAGCTGATTGGTGGAGAGGAGACTGAGTGATGAAGCCAATTATTATATGGGGATGGTTAGCAGGCCATGTCGGACAGAGACCAGTATGCAAATTTGTCCAGGAGGCTGGGGTTAAACCCCTACTCTTTTCGAAGGGACATCCTAAGATTTTTAACGACCACAGAGAGTCAGGACCTCGGTTTAACGTCTCATCCGAAAGACAGCGCTCACTGAGCAGTATAGAGTCCGTTTCACTACACTGGGGCGTTAGGACTCACACAGACCGCAGGTTAAGCGCCCCCTGCTGACCTCACTAACACCACTTTCGGCAGTAACCCAGCTTTCCCATGTGCCCTCCCATGCAGGTAGTGACCAGCCCTGCTTAGCTTCTGTGGGCGATCATGTGAGAGTCGCAGAGAGCTAGCTGCCGGCAACCCTTATATTTAGAATTTACATAATTAATGCTGAGTTACATTCGTATATGACAGCACATACAGTATTTGACGTACACTGTCTCTTCACATCACTGTACATTTTGAGCTTTCAGGTGTGTCAGCAACATGATGCAAGATGAAAAACATAATTTCAAGTGTCTGTTACAACTCCTTCCACAAAAATGATTTGCTCCCCATTTTACAAACACAATGACAGGCTTATATGAGAAACCAATAACACTGAAATCATGCAATTGTTGTATAACTGCACTAGAACATTAAAAATAAGTTTAGTATTTACCAATATTTAAACATCAAAATGCATATACAGTTGAAGTCAGAATTATTAGCCTCCCTTTTAATTGTTTTTCTTTTTTAAATATTTCCCAAATGATGTTTAACAGAGCCAGGAAATTTTTACAGTATGTCTGATAATATTTTTTCTTCTGGAGAAAGTCTTATTTGTTTTATTTTGGCTAGAATAAAAGCAGATTAAATTTTTTAAAAATCCATTTTAAGGACAAAATTATTAGCCCCCTTAAGCTATATATTTTTTCGATAGTCTACAGAACAAACCATCATTATACAATAACTTGCCTAATTACCCTAACCTGCCTAGTTACCCTAATTAATCTAGTTAAGTCTTTAAATGTCACTTTAAGCTGTATAGAAGTGTCTTGAAAAATATCTAGTCAAATATTATTTACTGTCATCATGGCAAAGATAAAATAAATCAGTTATTAGAAATGAGTTATTAAAACTATTATGTTTAGAAATGTGTTAAAAAGATCTTCTCTACTGTAAACAGAAATTAGGGAAAAAAATAAACAGGGGGGCTAATAATTCTGACTTCAACTGTAAATACAAGTCTTTCTGATAATGAGGAATTACTAACAGTATCGAATGTGACAAAGCAGCTGCTATGATTGTTATTTACAATATGGAACCTTTTATATCAAACGTTATAGCTCATTTCATCTGTAATTTGATTTTTGAGTAATATCCCAGCAGTAAATCCTTTGCATCAGCTGCGAGGTTGGAGATTTTGCAGCAGAATAAGAGCATCTTCATTGTGCCACTTGTTGAACTGACAGATAATAAGTGTTAACATGAATAACTTCGAGTTCTTACGCCTTGCTTATTTGTTGACAGTAAATGTGATAATGATAATGATGAGCAGCAGATGACAGTCTGAGTGGAAGTAAGAGAGATTAAAGGGAACAAGAAAGCATAATAATGCTTTACTTTCATCCTTCATTTACAGAGTGCGCACAGATATTGCAGAAAGTAACTTATGTAAAGCTTTTATGCGCTCGTAGGTTGGATAAAGTGCTTGTAACAAGGTGTTCAAAGGTTTGAGGTTTTGTTTATTTGGCAGGTTTAGCAAAGGTTTATTTATATATTTTGTGCGCGCCGGTAAAACTGGAAAAGGTCAAATGCAACGAGAAAAGCAAACATGTCAAGAATTATATAATAAAAATGGCTGAACAATTTGACAGGCTTCAGCTAAAGTTAAAGACCTGCTCTTTAACCGCAGTGCCCTAAAGTCAGACCTTCAGCCTGTAATGATTTAACTCATATGAAATTGCTTGACAAAAAGTTTATATTTGGCTTCGGGTGTTGGATCCATGTAGCTGCAGAAAGGGTTGTATTACCACAAACTCTGTGTGTTTGTAATCGTGCATACAGTTGAAGTCAGAATTATTAGCCCCCCTTAATTATTAGACCCCCTGTTTATTTTTTTTCTTCGGTTATTATTATTATTATTATTATTATTATTATTATTATTATTATTATTATTATCATTATTATTATTATTATTATTATTATTATTATTATTATTATTATTATTATCATTATTATTATTATTATTATTATCATTATCATTATTATTATTATTATTATTATTATTATTATTATTATTATTATTATTATTATTTGCATTATTACCAACACTGCATCAATCAATCAATCAATCAATCAAGCAGTTTGTTACTAATTGCAATTCATTTGACTTTTTCTTTCCAGTTATTTAATTTAATTTAATTTAATTAATTTAATTTAATTTAATTTAATTTAATTTAATTTAATTTAATTTAATTTAATTTAATTTATTTTAATTTTATTTTATTTTATTTTATTTTATTTTATTTTATTTTATTTTATTTTATTTTATTTTATTTTATTTTTTTATTTTTTTTTTCTAATATTTACTGAGTTTTTCCATTTTAAAATAATGTTGGCTAGATTTGTGCTTAGCTTTGATATTTTAGTTTTTCCAACAGTTAGTAATTGTAATTTTTGCTGTGAAACTGATTTTGATTGATTGATTGATTTCTTGATTGATTGATTGATTGATTGATTGATTGATTGATTGATTGATTGATTGATTGATTGATTGATTGATTGATTGATTGATTGATTGATTGATTGATTGATTGATTGATTGAGGGGAGAAGGGAGACACTGGCAGCTGTTCTTACACTTTTATACAATAAAAATAATAATTAAAGCCACTGTATGTAAGTTTTTGACTCTTCTAAAGCATAAAAATACCATAACATGTTTGCAGATATTTAGAAAACATGCTAAGTGAACATACTTGTTTATCTGAAAAACAATGCTAAAGTCAGATATTCTGCTTTGAAAATGTGCGTTACGTGCCGTAACGTCTGTCTTTGTTTTGGTTCCTTTAACCCACCCAATGCCAGTTTAGCCAATTATATTTTAGCACCGCTTGTTGCCTTGGTGGAAAACCATGAATTTCATTCATTCAGTCATAAGAGCTCTCAAAGTATGCATCCACAACCAAAATGTGACCTCTATTGGACAGTAGCAGACTTCGAAATGAGACACAGATTCAGAGTTTCACATGAGGTGGTTATTAATTAGCAAAAAACATAAACATTACAAACATAAACATTAGGTGAGCAGGTTACAATGTAACCCTGTGTCCTAACAGCACACTGCATGATGAGATTTTGGCTGTTTGCACCAGGCAAAACATGACAAAAAACTAAATACAGCCATTAAGAAGCACAGAATAGTGCACTCACTGCATTCCAACGAAATGGTAAGGTTTAAAATCTAATTAACACATATTAAACCTTTTTATCATTATTAAATGTACATGCTGAATCACTGATATGTGTTGGTTTGCACTGAGTCACAGTTAAAGTTCAATTTCAAATGGTTTATTTTATTTTCAAGATCTGAGGTAAACTAACTGCTTTTGCTTTCAGTAATATGGCAATAAAGATCATGCAAAATGACATTTAAACTCATATTATTAGCATTTAACACTGAATAAAGCACATGAGGTGTACCTGAGATGATCATTGTCAGCTTTCTGTATTTCAGCTGCAAGAAATAGAAGCCGTTTCTAATATATCAATTTTAGGTGTTGGTTAGAACAAAAACTCATTTTAATATGGAAAATATTCCTTCTATTGTGTGCCATTGCTTTTATTTACTACACGATTTTAATCAGACAACTTCCTCTTGGACATGTTTTGAACCAGGAGTGCAATACCTAGTTCGACCACTGAGTGTCAAACTTACATACTGCACCTTTAACATTTTACTATTTGAATGATAGTGAGAACTAAATTAATCTGATAAACTATACTCTAAAAATTCCAACACAAACCAGTTAAGTATTTTTTTTTTTTCATAAATTAAAGTTGATTGATCATATAAGTAGTTCCTAAGAAATGAATTGTGTTGTTTTGCCTCATTTTAAGCAAGCAGTTTGAGCACGTAGTAAAAATCGGAGTGTAAATTTGAGTGAAAAATATAAATACATAAACATAAAAAAATAAATATAAATATATTTTATAAATAAAATATAAATATAAAAATATATAAATTTTATAAATATTTACAAATTTTAAATTATACTTTATTTACATAAATACAGTTCCCTAAAATGATTTAGCTTCCCCAAGATATATTAAAAATTGGTGTAAATTTGAGTGAAAAGTTGAATAGTTTATAAATATTTACAAATGATAAATTTTATTTTATTTACATACATATATTTCCCTATTTTTTTTTTTGCTTCCCCAACATGCAGTAAAAATCGAGTGTAAATTTGAATGTAAAATAGCTGAATATTTTATAAATATTTACAAATTATAAATTTTATTTACATAAATAGATTTCCGTAAAATTATTTAGCTTTCCCAACCCTGCTAATATCCTGCTATATTGCATTTATTACAGTTAGTAAGTCAGATATACGAAAATATAATATTATTCACTACTTTAAGAAATTTTTTTCTTTTTTTTTCCGATTGGCAACAGAACAGACCCTTGTTGTCCAATGACCTCCTTAATTACCAATAAAATTAATTTAAAAATAATAATAAACTTGTCTAGTTAATAGTGATGCAGAATAGATCGGCAGCCATATCAATATCGGCCAATAAATGCTATTTTTAATGTTATCGTTGTTAGTCTTTACGCTGATAGATTACCTAATTGTACAGAGATGCCTACCTCGCGCAGACTTGTCCAGTGCACTATAGCAAAGCTTTTCTCACATTGTTTATTCCTTTAAAGTCTGTCCTTCTTTGTGTGGTATTGCTATGCCTTATATTGCTGTTAATGCTGGTTTCAGTTCTTAGTTCTTTCATTTTTATTTTATTTAAAATATATATTTTTTAACTGGATTGTTAATTAAATCCCATTTTGTTTTTTAAAGTATTATTTTTTTTATGCAACAGTCAAGTTGCATGTAAATTTGCTATGCGAAGAAAAGGAAATAATTTATTTTTGACATGCTGATTTATGTGAAATCGTGAATATATCTCTATAATCACCTTGCAGTTTTGAAATTATTGCTTTTTTGCATTGAGTAGGCTATATAGTTCATAAGATTAGTTCAAACTTTTATGAAGTATTTAAAATAAAATCAGTTGTTTTCTGTATAAAAATATAACATTTTGAAATATTTATATTTATCGGCTAATATATCGGTTATCGGCCTTCAAATCTTAAGAGTTATCAGTTGTCGATGTTGGCCAAAAAGTCCATATCGCTGCATCTCTACTAGTAAACATAATTTTCCTAATTAAAATTTTAAATTACACTTCAAGCTGAATATTAGAATCCTGCAAATTAATTACTGAAATAGTATGTACTGTCATGGCAAAGACAATTTAAATTAGTTATTAAAATTACAATATGTTTAACATGTGTTGAAAAAAATCTGAAATATATAAACAAACAACATTTTACAGTATGGCTAATAATTCAAATATATATAATAGTCAATTTTCAAATGTACTGATGAGTCTCTGATGACTCTATTGTCTCAATTACACAGAATTGAAAGCAAATTAATTATGTAGTCATAAATTTAGGTCAGATTCTTGTTGTGAGCGTTAATGAGGATCGCATTGAATAGATCAGTATGAATAGATCATAGAGCAGAGAACTTGTAAATATTCATTTGTTTTGCACTCCCGAGGCATGGATCACATGGCAGTATAAGCCCAAAACCGAGAGAGATATTTATTTAATTTCCTTCACTCATGAACAATTCTCTCCTGCCGCTCAGAGTCATCTCCCAGTTTGATCTTGATGATAAAAAGTTGAACACAATCCTTCATACGGTGACAAACAGCTGACTTTAATCATTCAGACATATTGTTCAATGCGCAAACATCGCATGTGACAGAAAATGTCATGTTTAATAAAATTGTCTTTCCATTGAGCCATTTGAACATTAACTCAGAATAATAAGATATGAAAGGTCATGCCCGAAGGGGAAAAAAAAAGATCATGCATTTTTTTTTTCATACTTAGTGTAATAGAAGTTTTAAATGTTGCTTTTATTTAAATTTTCCTATGGAACATTTTAGAAATGTCATTAATACAATCTACAGTGATATGACAATAAGTCTATAATTTTAAATGAATACTCCATTATTTATATTTATTGGCATTTTATTTTACATTTCTACATGTAATGTATGTAATGTAATATAATGTGTATTTACATAGCGCATTTATTGTGTATGTCATTGTATACACCCAAAGCACAATCATGGGGTGGGGGGTCTCTCCACACCAACACCAGTGTGCAGCATCTGTTTTGATGATGCGATGGCAGCCACAGAACAGTGCTTTCACCAGACATCAGCTATTGGTGGAGTGGATAGACAGTGATAGAGCCAATTTGGTGGATGGGGATCATTGGGAGGCCATGATTGGTAAGGCCCGAGGATTTTTAATGACTACAGTGAGTCAGGACCTCAGTTTAACGTCTCATCCAAAAGACGGCGCTCACTGACAGTATAGTGTCCCTTTCACTATACTGGGGCATTAGGACTCACATAGACTGCAGGTTGAGCACCCCCTGCTGGCCTCATTAACAACTTACTACATATCACTGTTTGTAAACATTCCATTTTTAAAAGCTGAATACCTGGCATAATGCATTTTTATTTCTTTTTACATGTTACGTACAGTAAATAATTATTATCACTTGTGACTCTGTACCTCTGTCTTATTTTCTTAGTAAATTTTTGACTGTATTCAGCAATGCATTGAGTAGAATTTACTAATGCCAAAAATAATTAAAATATTATTTCAAAAATCTATGATTTTTTTTGTATACACTCTAAAAAACGTTGAGTTATTTATTTAACCCAATGGTTGAGTTAATAATATTTAGTGCTCCTTGGGTTATTTTTTACATTTATTGGGCTATTTATTTAATAACTCAACCAGTTGGGTTACAATTTTTGAATTTCAACAGTCAACTGATTTAACTTAAACAGAACAGCTGTATGTAATATGCGTGCACAATGTCGTTTGGCGATATAATGTTTATTTAAGCTCTAAAGCAATAATACTCTTGTTATTTTTATTTATCAAATTACCTCTTTGTGTCGTGACTCTGATGAGATGCGCGATTCATAGCCAATACGTATACCACTGTAAATATTTCAAAGCATTTCTATTTTTGTTGTTTTTTGTATTTATTATTCTTATATAGTTCGTATTCTTCTATTTATTTATTTGTGTATTTATAGCTATCTCTTTATTTAGTTATCTATTTTTCATGTTTAGTTTTAAATATACATGTTATATTATGATATTAAAATACCTACATAAATACATGACAAACTTTACAATTATTTCATTATTATTATTATTATTACTATTATTATTATTATTATTATTATTATTATTATTATTATTATTATTATTATTATTATTATTATTATTATTGTTGTTGTTGTTGTTGTTGATTTATTATTATTGATTTATTATTATTATTATCATTATTATTATTATTGTTGTTATTATTATAGTTGATATTTGCTGTTGTTATTATTATTATTATTATTATTATTATTGTTGATTTATTATTATTGATTTATTATTATTATCATTATTATTATAATTGTTGTTATTATTACAGTTGATTTTTGCTGTTATTATTATTATTATTATTATTATTATTGATTTTTGCTGCTAGACGACGCAGTGGCGCAGTAGGTAGTGCTGTTGCCTCACAGCAAGAACGGTGCTGGGTCGCAGGTTCGAACCTCGGCTGGGCTGGGTCAGTTGGTGTTTCTGTGTGGAGTTTGCATGTTCTCCCTGCGTTTGCGTGGGTTTCCTCCGGGTGCTCCGGTTTCCCCCACAGTCCAAAGACATGCGGTACAGGTGAATTGGGTAGGCTAAATTGTCCGTAGTGTATGTGTGTGAATGAGTGTGTGGATGTTTCCCAGAGTTGGGTTGCGGCTGGAAGGGCATCCGCTGCGTAAAATCGTGCTGGATAAGTTGGCGTTTGATTCCGCTGTGGCGACCCCAGATTAATAAAGGGACTAAGCCGAAAAAGAAAATGAATGAATGAATGAATTTTTGGCTGTTATTATTATTATTAATATTATTATTATTATTATTATTATTATTATTATTATTATTATTATTATTATTATTATTATTATTATTATTATTATTAATATTATTATGTGTTTATGAGTGTTGTTATATATATATATATATATTGTTTAAGTGCTTAAACTGCATTGTCACATACATAAAAAAAAATTTAAAAATGTTGCACAAAGTCTCTGTAACACGTCTCTGAGTACATGCATGCTAAAACAATACCCCAGGCTCAGCACTATTAATGATATTCAGTGAACTGGTTATTAAAGTTCCCAAACAGCGCCAGGAGTAACACAGATGGAGTCATTAAGCAGTGATCTCTCGTACACGTTTCATCTTCGCTCTTTTATCTCTTGTTGTTACGCTGTGCCTGCAATTAGCTGTACGCTTCTACTTTGCCACATTATGTCCAGTGATAATAACACTTATTTTCACGTGTGATTTCAAACAATTTACGGCTGAATCAATTTACCATTGTGGCCTTGGGTGCTGTGTTTAATGATAAAGATGGCTGTGTTAAGCCTTGCACATCATGTAAAAAGTTACACATATATATCTATTGAGGACAAACGTCAACATAAAAAAAAAGTAAAGACATCATACATTTTTTTTGTTTATTTTTTATTTTTTCATTACCACAATCAGTACTGATTTTATATTCCAACGTGCAATTATTATAAGGATTTAAATCCTTTATTTTACCCCATGTATAAAATAATAATAAATTAAGTGCTTATATATCCATTTATTCATTTTTATTTACAATATTACAATGATCAAAATGTCTATTATCATAATATTGTGTATACAGTTAAGGTCAAAATGATTGGCCCTCTCTGGATTTTTCTTTCTTTCTTTTTTCAAATATTTCCCAAATGATGTTTAACATAGCAAGGCATTTTTCCACAGTTTTCCTACAATATTGTTTCTTCTAGAAAAGTCTTATTTGTTTTATTTCAGCTATAGTTAATTCTACCCATTTGAAAAGTTGAGTTTTGAACTCAGTGTTGAAGGTAATGAGTTAAATACCTCATTACTTCAACTTAAATGGCGCAAGTTTACAGTACTCATATACAGTTCACAGTACTCCTATAGATTCGTTTTTTAAATCAAATGCTTTGTAGCAATCGGTTTCCTCAGACGGTTTGAGTTGTCTTAACTTATTGGGTTTTACAGTTGGTTTGAGTTCTCTTCATTTATTGGGTTTTACTGTGCTCAAATTGCTTCATTTACTCAAATGAATTAAGTTCACAGTACTCATTAGGATTATTTTTTTGAACTTAAATGGTTTGTTGCAATGCGTTTCCTCGAATAATTTGTGTTACCTTAACTTTTTGGGTTTTACAGTGCATATAAAGGGCAATATTATTAGCCCTCTTAGGCATTTTATTTCCTTCAATTGTCTACAGAACAAACCACTGTTATACAGTGGCTTGACTAATTAACCTAACTTGCCTAATTAGCCACTAATTGCCATTTTAAGCTCAATATAGTTGGACACTATCTAGTAACATATTATGGACTGTCATCATGGCAAAGATAAAATAAATCCATTATTATAAATCAGTTGAAATGTGTTGAAAAAAAAAATAGAAATTGGGGAAAACATATACAGGGGGCTAATAATTTCATGTATGGAATGAACTATATGGAATGAATGTAGATTAAAATCAATGGGGGAGAGAGCCTTCTTTGTTGCTGCACCCAGGTTATGGAATGCTCTCCCTTATTCTGTAAGAAATGCTTCCACATTTGCTAGTTTTAAGAAGATTTTAAAAACTCATATTTTTAAGACTGCATGTTTAGATTCTTGATCATTCTTATGTGTTTATATTTTATAATTGTACTATTGAATCCTTGTGTTTTGTTGCATGTTTGACTTATCTATTGTTGTAGCGCTTTGGGTTTTAGAAAAGCACATTATAAATAAAATATGTTATTATAATAATAATAATAATAATAATAATAATAATAATAATTATTATTATTATTATTATTATTATTATTATTATTATTATTATTATTATTATTATTATACAGTTTTATGTCCTGAAGGTCATGTGTGTACAAACTGTGTACAAAAAGTGTAAAAGAGATTTCTGAAATAAAACTCAAATAAAAGTCTGAAAATGTAAATAAAAACACATTTTTTGACAATTTTTATGCTCTTTGCATCAACACAGCCAAAAATTATTATAAAAAAATTAATTAAATTACACAAAATATCCACATGGCTCCATAAGGCTTCACACTAATTCTCGTCTCCCTTCTGCTGTTCACAGAGAGCTGATGCCGTCCACTCTGGAGGGTCAGATCACGATGGAAAAAACGCCCAGCTATTTCGTGACTAACAGCGCGCCAAAACGAATCCACACCATGGCCAGAGACATCAAACTAATCATTGTGGTGCGCAATCCAGTCACCAGAGCCATTTCAGACTACACACAAACTCTTTCCAAGAGGCCCGAGATCCCTACGTTTGAGGTGCTGGCGTTCAAGAACCGAACGCTTGGACTGATCGACGCTTCGTGGAGCGCACTCAGAATAGGGATCTACGCTCTTCACCTGGAAAGCTGGATGCAGTATTTCCCACTCTCACAGATGCACTTTGTCAGCGGAGAGCGGCTTATTGTTGATCCGGCTGGAGAGATGGCAAAAGTGCAGGATTTTCTGGGACTCAAGCGAATTGTTACTGACAAACACTTCTATTTTAATAAAACCAAGGGATTCCCTTGTTTGAAGAAGCCCGAGGACAGCAGTACCCCACGGTGCCTTGGCAAATCCAAGGGCAGAACTCACCCTAAAATTGACCCCGACGTCATCCGCAGACTGCACAAATTCTATAAGCCCTTTAACATGATGTTCTACCAAATGACAGGGCAAAACTTTCAATGGGAACTGGAGGAGGATGGGAACTCGCCTGGTTCTAGGGACTAAAACCCACTGCTGCTCCCCGCACCACCAGCCTTTTCACCCACACATCGTTCGCTCATTCAATCCGTGCTTCAACACATCATTCGATCGTTGCTGTTTGTGCGAAAGTTTGTGCCCCCTAATGAAAGAGTGCTAAATCTGCTCTGTCAATCCCACCCCACAAATGTACCCAATGGTGTTACGATGGCAAACGTTATTGTACATATTACCCCGAACATAAATATATTTATATTTGTCAAGAGAAGAGAATTTTATTCATGTTTTTTTGGGTTAAGAAAGAGTTCCTATATGAATCATGTCTTCTATGATGATGCATGCATGCGATGAGTTAAGTGTCCTTACCGTCCCGCCGTCACCCTGAGGGTTTTCTTTTTTAATCTCTTCCTCTCTCGTTTTCTCTCTCTTTCGCACACCAGCAGTGAGTGCAGTACAATTGACTCTGATAACGGAGGATATTTGTGGGTCCTGAAGGCTAGAAACAGCTACAATCAAATGCAGATCTTATCGATACAGTAATCCTCCTCTCCAATGAGAATGTGTTTTTTTGCCCAAGTTTATGCATACAGTTTTGGTTTGTGGATAACAATAATTCAATCAGTTTGGTCCAAAAGCTTTAATTATGGATTAAGTTTTGATTATAACTTGCATGTTATCATGTTGACATATTTTCGATATATATTTAGCTATTTTATATATTTAGCTATCTATCT
Organism: Danio kyathit; assembly: GCA_903798195.1. Classification (NCBI taxonomy): domain Eukaryota; kingdom Metazoa; phylum Chordata; class Actinopteri; order Cypriniformes; family Danionidae; genus Danio; species Danio kyathit. The sequence continues at coordinate 56,741,332 of LR812521.1, read as the reverse complement.
ATCTTAGGCTTTTGGACCTTGCTGGCTTGATTTAATGCACTATATGCAGTATTTCTTAAATCTTTATTTAATTTAAACAATTGTTTAGATACACTGCTGTTTAAAAGTATGGGGTTGGTAAGACATTTGATTTATTTTATTAATTTATGTGTAATTTTTATGGACTTATTTTTTTAAGTCTCTTATGCTCTTACTGTATGATCAGTTTTGTCTGATCATTCTAAAAGTAGTTATTAATTTATACAATGTATTATGCAATTTGCTAAATATAAATAAATAAATAAATAAATAAGTAAATAAGTAAGTAAATAAATAATTAAATAAATAAATAAATAAATAAATAAATAAATAAATAAATAAATAAATAAATAAATTCCTTATTTACCCCTTAATTAAATAGCAGTGTACAGTACATGATAATACAAACATGAAAACCTTTTAATATGGTAGTATTTCAATACCATGACAAATACAGTATTATGATTTTATACAATATGTAAAATGACAGAATTTCAGATTCAATTTCATTTTATGAATGTGAATTCAGGGGATGCCAGATCTAAGTGATATATGACAATGGTATGTGAGTTATTTCGCAGCAAAGCTTGAGTATTTTTGTATAATTTCTGACACTGTGTAACATTATGTGTCATTAATCGCAATCCCAAAAGTGATACCATCTTATATGCGAGTTGATCACAGCCACTAAAACTGTCCTTAACACACTCACTTGTGGTTCATTCTAGAAAATGTCCAAAGTGTTCCACATATGCTCCATTCCTGAGTTTAACCCACCATCTTTTATTTATTTCTTTATTTATTTTAATGCAGCCGCTGGCATAGTGATCCAGCAACATGATAATGAGTGTAGCAGCAACACTGGCGGAGGAGCAGCAGGGAGTTACCAAACATCTGCTGCAACAAAGTCCTCTGTCATTATAGACAAATGGGACATTAAAAAAGATGCCTGTGCAAATCATCAAGACAGAGGGAGAGATCTCAATGTGCAACTTACCTGATGGAAATGACATTTCTGCAGTTGATCTTGATGCTAAATGCTTTTATTTTATACGAAAAGCCATGTTGTTTTCTGAAACGTACGGCCAAAGTATACTTCACTTTTTGTGTGCGCATGAGGTGTGTGTGTGTGTATGTGATTTCTTTGAAACTTTACCCACAGCTAGCACATGTGCTTTCAATTGTTTTTGCACTATTGAGTTTGTCCACAAGGTGTCAACACTGAACTTGGCCAGTCAGAAAAGAAACAACAGAGAAAAGGATCAGCAACACACTACTGAAGACAGCAAAACAATAATAGATGAGAAGATTAATCACTTTTAGAAGAGGTTTGTATCAATTTTGGAGAGAAAATGACAAGGATGAATCTATTGTACAGGTGTATGCACACCACTATATGTCTTTTACTTAAGTTCAAATGTTCACATAAAACGTGAAGCATACTTTGGCATTAAATGACAATTTTGAGTGCTTGATTTGGAGAGCCACACATATTTGAGTGTTAATCTGGCAACAAAACTCAATTGCCTTCATCTCAGACGGTGTTGCCATACATTTGAAATATTATGCAAAGCACAGTTGCATGACGTGTTCATGCCTAAAACTACTCTATGATACTTATTTATTTGCCAATTTATGCTATCTGCTAATTTAAACCACACGACTCCAAATCCCAGCTGAAAAAAGCGTTACTCGAACATCAAGCGAGTGATTAAATAACCAGCCCATTGGATAATTTTAAGCAAGCGTTAATTACATTTGTGCTGTGACATTTCAAGTAAACCCTCAGGATGCGAAAACTGAGATAAAGCAAATCTCACCGGCCTCGCGTTTAGAATTTATGTTCTGTTATTAATTGATTACAAACATCCATAATGAACTTAAGTCACTTTGTGTGTTTACTTATTCCAGCATCTTCTTTTTACATATTAGGCTTGTACTACATAAAATAACAGGGTGTCATTGTGCATTGCTTTTTGAGATACCCCCTCCATCCAGTCTGTGTTCTATCCATGTGTCTGTACTATTCTACAACTTCGACAATCAATGCAGCCAATAGATCAATAAACACAGTCTTAAAACACATGTATCGGGCCCTCCCTCAGAACAGCTCCTTGTTGTACTGTATGTTGTCAGCACTGAGCTGGTGTGTTTCTCGCCCGGGGGGACGGCAGACCTGAGAGATAGTTACACAGAGCAATTGGTTCAATCAGAGTAAGCGCTGTGCTGCCCTTTTATATCCCCCTGACTGAACACTGGAGCCTGAACCACAATATCCCAGGTCACCCGTCCAGCTTTGAGCCTCAGCTGTGTCGTATCCCCCTGGTGCTCTGCTCAAAAGCGCTCTGATTTCAGCTTTCTCTCTTCCATGTAACACACCTCCATTCTTCCCTTGACACCGGATATATATATGTAGTAAGGCAGGTGGGAGCCAACTGGTTATTTTCTTTTTTTCTTTTTTGCAAGCCAAGCTGATATTGTGTTATGGTTTCCCAATTGCTGTATCCTAACCAAGTGCATAGTGATAAATTTTAAAATAAGACACCCCGCTTTCTTATTACAAGGCACATTTTACTGGGTTTATAGATTTATTTTGTTATTTGTGGTGTTGGACTAAGTAACCCCGCCCACATTTAAATTTCATTTGTCCAAAGTTCTGTTTCTCAGAGTTGCACCTCAGAGTGCTGCAGGAATGAGTCATATGGTGTGTTCAAGTCCTGTTGGAAAGTTTGTATTTACAAGTTACATAAACTAAAACTTTGCAAATATGAGTAGAAAACTATTTACTTTGGGTTTCTTCACATCATGATATAGTTACTGTAGTTGATCAGTTTTAACTTTGAATTTCTGAGATTTGAATATACATGAGGCGACGCAGTAGCGCAGTAGGTAGTGCTGTTGCCTCACAGCAAGAAGGTCGCTGGTTCGAGCCTCGGCTGGGTCAGTTGCCATTTCTGTGTGGAGTTTGCATGTTCTCCCTGCGTTTTCGTGGGTTTCCTCCAGGTGCTCCGGTTTCCCCCACAGTCCAAAGACATGCGGTACAGGTGAACTGGGTAGGCTAAATTGTCCTTAGTGTATGAGTGTGAATGAGTGTGTGTGGATGTTTCCCAGAGATGGGTTGCAGCTGGAAGGGGATCCGCTGCGTAAAAACATGCTGGATAAGTTGTCGGTTTATTCCTCTGTGGCGACCCTGGATTAATAAAGGGAATGAAAAATCAGAACATTTACGCATTTATGCTTTGATATAATTCAACAGAATCTCAAGGCAATTCGTAACTTTGTGAATTAGTGGCTAATTCGTATGAATTTGCATAATCTCATTCGTACAATTTAGTTTGATTTGCTCATCTCCCAATGAGGGTTTGGTTTAGGGGTGGGGTTGGGTGCCATGACTCTTTTTAAAATTGTACATTTTCGTACAACTGAACTTGTACGAATTCGTACGAATTAGCTGCTAAACTGACAAAACATAAAATAGTAAAATAGTGAGATCAAGCTAATTCATTAATAACAAATTTTATGTTTTTGTCAAAATGACCATATTTATGACTTTAGTACTTAAAGACATTCCAATTCGTAAAAATAATTAATTTCATCTAAGATAGAAATGTAGAAGCTTAACCAACACAAACACCACAAAGTCATAATTACAAATGAGAAACACTATTTTATTTTGGGGCATTCACACCATGTTTTAATTACCACAATTGTAAAATTGCTAATTGTAAAGAGCATTGACGTCTTTGAAGAATTTGCTAATACAACTTAACAGCAATGTTTACAACAGATTTTCCACCTGATCTGCAGATTCAGTAGCTATGTTTCCATCCAAAAATGTGAATTAACTTTATGCGCAAAACTGGATTATCGCATAAAAGATGTGTGAATAAACCAGCATTTCCATCCAACGAGTCAAAGCGTACAAAATCGTCACTTCCTGATTATCTTGCGCCAAATTTCGTGAATCTTTTCTTCATTTAATAAATGACTTGCGCCTAAGAAGGTAATCCTGACACGCAGTGTATGCGCGGTGGCATTTGAAGGCCTGAGACGCGGAGCACAGACACTCTTAATTCTAGAGGTCATTAATAATATAATAACACTGATATTGAAATGGTTAAGGCATTTTAGAATGACCAAAACAACATTTCAGATGCTTTACAATGTGCTCAGCCTGCTAGTTTGTCCATTCGCACACATTTTTACCATCAGATGATCTCTTATAACAAAATCACATGACCTTTTTTAATGCGCACACTGGAATTTGTTTGGTAAAAGTGTTTCCATCGTAGTTTATGCGCATCTTTTCTTATCGGAAAAAAGTTTATCCTACACAGTTATGCGCATATGTTTTGTATTCGCATTTGCAAAATTTATGCGCATCCTGGCGTTTCCTACAACCGTTTTTTTGTACGCATATAAATAGATCGATGGAAACAGCTATTGTAGCACAATGTTTGCTGTAGGCATTGAGAATGTTGCTATAGAAATTAATAATTCCGAGTTCAAGGATGGAAATAGCTCTAGGCAGAATGCCATGTGTTGTCAGATTTATATTTTAAAGTGAACACATAATGTGAGCATAGCTCTATTTATGGTAAATTTGATTAAACTATCATCGTCATAATAATTATTATTATTATTATTATTATTATTATTATTATTATTATTATTAATAATAATAATAATAATAATAATAATAATAATAATAATAATAATAATAATAATTTACAACAAAACATACATAAATAATCTTTGTAAAGCACATTGAATCCATAATATAGAATATTTAATGATTCATTCTACAGCACCTTTTTACAATGAAAACATAAACAAAACAGATTACAATGAATGTGCATACATTATTAAGCATTTAAGACGTAGAGAGAAATAATTGTTAATCTGTATGCATAAAAGGCTTCCATATTTCTTTGACCAAAGACATTCAAACACACACACACTGTCATGAATATGAACTTTTGCTAAAGGGCCTGAGCACACCAATAAGACTTGAATATAAGATAATATTCCTAAAGTAATTGATGTTTATTTATTTATTTATTTATTTATTTATTTATTTATTTATTTATTTATTTATTTATTTATTTATTTATTTATTTATTTATTTATTTATTTATTTATTTATTTATGTATTTAATACCCCAGTCAATTTTTAAAGCATCAACATGTCTTGAATAATATTCAAATTCATAAACATTGCCTTTATTTGTCAAAATTATATTTCTGAATAAATCATACAAATCAGGAATTTTGTTTTGATTTGTTTGATTTATTTTTTTTTAATTAACTAATTTATTTATTTACTTATTTTTATTTTTATTTTTATCCAAAAGCTACTTGAAAATTGACTTATTGTAAGGGGGAAAAGGTTGGATGTGATTTTAGATCACCCAAAATTGAAATTTCAGCCATTGTCTAATCACGCTATTTGAACTCAAAAGAAGATATTTAGAAAAATGCTAATTTATTTTAGCTGGAACTCATTGACTTTTGTTGTATTTTTATTTATTTATTATAATATATAATTTTGTTTGTTTATAAAACCACATGAGGGAGAGTAAATGATGAGGTAATTTTCACTTTTGGGTGAACTATCCCTTTAAGGGTTGTCTTACAAAAAAAAAAATAAATAAAAATGTCGTCCCTCCAGCGCTCTCATCACAGTTTGAAATTACCATATTGTGTCCCATTGTGCAGTAATTTACGTTATTGCTCAAGATGTGCTGGTTAGGACATGTTATAAACCTTCGCTTTAGTTTAAAAGGATAACTATTCACCAGAACGAGACTACAATCAACACACTGTGAAGAAAAAAAAAAAAGAAACAGGAAGATATGAGTATTTGATGTGGAAAATACTCAAGGTTTGAATAAGCTGCAGCAGTGGAATAAGTTCTTGCAGAATTTTTGGAATGTACAGCTTCATGAATATTCTATGTATTTGCACACTGATTGAGAAAACACTGATCTAGAAAAAAAAACTGCTATAATGTAAATATCAGAAGTGTATAATGTACATATGCAGCTAGAATTCTTTTTCAAATGGAAAATAAAAGTGGAACAAGAGCCACCGAGGTCTCAGTCCCCTATCTCTGTGTGTGTGCGTGTGTGAAAGAAAGAAAGATGATGTTCTGCTGTTATGTACTGGCAATGCTTTCGCTGACTCAGTGAACAAAAAGAGATAGAAACAAGAGCTTTTGAAGGCTCAGATGTGCAGTGAGAAAAGAAACAGAACCTCTAAGAGGCCAGGACAAAAAAAAAAAAAAAAAATGCTGTGAAACTTGAAAGGAATTAAATTTCGATTACGCTACAGTCTTTCACTTCTACACTTTGGCAAGAGACGTTTCTTTAGTGTCCTCTGTGATTATAACAGAGGGATAATACAAATCCTAGTCTCTTTTGACACTGTATTCCAGAGCTAAACCTAAGGTTTTACATTTAAATCAGGCTCTGAAACTGTCAGTCGTACAGCAGGAGGTCTTCAGTGCCGGAGTCACAGATCCAGTGTGTAAACTTCTCATAGCAGGAGTCATTGAGTACACACTGCTGGCTTTGCTTGATTTTAGTTTATGCTAGCAAATTCATATTAGACAGTTTTATTATAGGATGTTATAAACCTTTACAATTGTATATTATACTGTGAATATACTAAACTTTGTACATTGCATATTTTCATGAAAATGTCAATGGTCAAAATCACTTATTAATGATTATTCATCAAATCAAGAAACATCATGAGACAATGGCATACTTTTTTTGTGATTATCTCTGTAATACAAATTGTCAATACATTTTAAATTTATTGTTCATTATTTGTTCAACTACCGTATTATGAACTTACATTAACAATGATTTTAATATTGCTCAATACATGTGTTTTAAAATTTATTAACAAATATATTCAACACAGGCTCATTCTGAAAACATGTATGTTTCTGGAGACCGTGAATTATGTAGTCGTATAGCTGCATTTCATTTTTTAAACGAACGCTACAGGGTGGTATGATGGCGTTCCTTTTCGTGCTTACCAGCTGATTGCTTACCTCCGTGTGGACAACTTTCCCGCTGCAATCAGTTTGACCAGTTAGCTCGTCATGTACGTCGGCGGACTTAAGATGCAGAGAGGAGTTGACCACGAGGATAGGGTTTGAGTCCGGTGAGGAACGGTTCCAGAAAGCAGGTAAGACAAAAACAGAATCCAAAAAAATTAAATAAACAAGTGAATAACAGGGTGAGAATGTGGTAAAATCTGAAAACATGGTAAAAATCAGACGAGGGCTTTTATTTTTCTGGATTGCTTTTGAAAATCATAGGTTGGATTTAGGTAAGTGGGTGGGCAGATCAATCGATAAAATTGGTTGGGTTTAGGGAAGGAGGAGGGTGGGTCAGTAGATTAGTTGGTCGGTCAGTCAGTCAGTCAAACAGTCAGTCAACAGCGGCCTCTGGTGGGTTTACGCGAGAACAGCAGGCGCGAATGGCACTCGCGAGAGAAATTTGAGATGAGAAAAAGCGTACACAGCGGCCTCTCGTGGATTCGTGAAAACAAAAACTGCAAAAATACGTGCTTCCTGGGACGTATTTCGCGGCCTCCAGATACGTATATAGAAGCACGTTTTCAGAATGAAGTAAACAAATTAAGCTGTTAATGTAAAGAGATACACAAGATTATTGAGAGTAAGTAATCATTAACAAAGATTATGTAAAGCTGAATGAAGACATTGTTCACATTAGTTCCTGTTAACTATTGCATTAACATGTTAATAAATGTTTAGTTAACAATAATAGACATTAAGTAATGCTAAACAGATGTGTTGTTCATGGTTAATTCCTGTTAACTAATTCAGTAAAGGTTAAGTAATACAACCTTCTTGTAAAGTGTTACAATGTTTCTTCTGGAGAAGAATATTTATTCATTAATTTATTTATTTATTTAATACTTACTTGCTTACTTACTTACTTACTTACTTAACTTAGTAATGTATCCTTTTTAAAGTTCAATATTATTAGGACCACTGAGAACCATCCCTGTTATCCAGTGACTTGACTATTTAAACCAACTTACCTAGTTAATCCAATTAACCTATAGTTAAATCTTTACATTGCACTTTCAGTTGAAGACTAACTAGTGAAATAGTATGTCATTATGGCAAAGATGACAAAGACGTTTTTGGCACAATTTGTTGCTATTTTCAGACCAGTGCAACTGTAATTTTCACATTTTGTGCCACATTGATTAAATAGCAAATCCATTTTGTGGACTCATGGGTGTTCCATCCAAAAAAGAAGATGTGTTAAGGCGCATTGTTGGCACGTTGCTATTTTGAAGAACTGAAATAGACTGTGCCATTGACCAAGTAAAAGGTGGTCTAAAGTCTAGTTCAGAGCGCGTTAGTTATGCACCTTTGTGGTCAAAAAGCTTACACATTGCTTAATACACACAGGATGTACAGCAATACACAAATATTTTTACATATGAAAAAAAAACAAAGTTACAAAAAATATTATTTTCAACATAAAAATAAAAAACACTGGCTCCATTCCCCCATCTCAGGTGGCTTTTTTCAGTTTATTTATGACAATTTGCATTTGTATAATATTATTGTTAGTAGTATTATTTATTATTAGCATATTTATATTTGTTTTAATAAAAACAAGTTTAGATTTGTCCACCTGTTGGGTTTTGGAGATGTACGCATCACCATATGGGGCATAAGAATAGGACGTGTGTTTGGATATAACTCAGCTTTTTGACCACAGTTTGTTATAATTGTTCTTTTATTATTTTGCTGGAAATTTGAACTGAATTTAGAAATAGTTTTGAAACAAATCTTTGCGCTTAACAAACACAATTAAATATGTAGGCTAATGGATGTCTTCAGTGAAGTAAGTTTCCACCGTTTCCTTATCCACAAAAGTAAAGGAGTAACGTAAAGAGTAAAAGTAAAGAGAAAGAGAAAGTAAAGAGGCTGAATGGAGGAGGCTCGTTCTTTATCCTCGCACTGCAGATGGTCTATTTAACAGTTTTCTCACTAGTGAAGCGTTTGGTTTTTCCACTTACAAAGTCCCTCATGTAAGTAGAAACTGCACTATGGCTTGACGCTTCTGACTCTTAAAGGGAATGTGAGAGGAGACTAATTAGTTTAATTCATGTTATGCTTAAAACACACCATAACTAACCAATACCAAGCAAAAGTGGATTTGGACATGCTCTTAATACTTTTGCACCATGCGCTTTAGACTTTACACCTAGATTGTTAAAATAGAGCCCATTACGTTTTAAATTAGCTGAAAATAGTCTCTTTTTAAACATATCTCTGTTAAAAATGCAGCTAATAATTTTGCCTTCAAATTCATATTACTGAGATGGGGAGACTATTCAGAATTTTTATTTGTGTTTATTGTAGAACACCGCATTAGTAGATATCATGCTAAAGAATCAACTGCAGGTATCTCTAGAGACTTAAGCATCAGCGAATCAGTACTATTGCAAACAGCAGTGTATTTTTGCCATAAAGAGATTAGTGTGATTGCAGTGAAAATCATGTCCTTTATTTTAACAGAATTTTTTATTTAATTTTTTTTCCATAAAACACAAACTCATGCTGATCCATATCAATTAACAACAATGCCAATTTATATATATATATATATATATATATATATATATATATATATATATATTTTTTTTTTTTTTTTTCTTTTTTTTTTATTGTTATTTTTTTAAATGGGTGTTCAGAAAAAAAGAGTTATCAATCAAAGATTTGATCAGTAAGCATTAAAAACAAACTAAACTGAACAAAAAGTACACATCCTTTCATCTTAAACCAAGAAATCTTCCCAAAGAGACACACGCGCTTTAGAATACCTACAGTGCTAATGTTAGCCTTTGATTTGAACTGTTTCTTCAGCTCAACCCCTCAGGTATGCAGGGCTTGTTTTCAGAGAAGTACCTCTTTGATACACCCAACCCGAGATCTGTTGCATGAAAGGCATGCAAAGCCGTCCTCCAATTGCCTGTCCCTGTGGGGGGGGTTATTATGGCGTGCGGTTTTGAGACGGACTGATCTCTGCTAGACTGCAGGCGGAGTCATTCACTCCTAGCAAAACCACTGCAGTCGGCCTGTTATCTCCAGATGAAAAAAAATAAAATAAAATAAATCATTGTTTCATATGCAAGAGTAAAGCACAGACAATCAAGCTGAGTAATTTCCGGATGGTGGCATTTACATTGCAGGGTAATAATTTGAAAGAATATTGAGATGGTTTATGATGTAGAAGAGTTTCCGCTATAGAAAAGTGCCCTCGCAGTCACAAAACTTATCTTTGATAATCAAAATGACATGAAAATATATTCTTCCTTTCTTCAAATGGCTTAAATGTAACCCTTACCTCAATTACTATACATGGATTAATGAATATGCTAATTAGTCTGTCATTCCACTCATTCACAACTCATACCTGCTCCACTTTCACACACTCAGCTGAAGTAGTAAATGCTATGCAAGTGGCAATCTGGGATGAATGATTACTGTTATGTCAATCATTGCAAATTTCTACGGTGAATTTGTGAATTTTAATTCAAATGATTCTGAAGGGTTTGTAACCTTGAAAATGTGCAAAGAGGGCTCCCCTTGCAATCTTAGTTCATTACAACATCATAAGGTTTATTTATGATGCTATGTAAAGGCTGATTCATACAACATACAGTAGGCTCATTTTGAAAATGTAGCCCTATTTACATTTCTGGAGATCACAAATTATGTAGCCAGAAGTACAGTACGTATAGCTGCATTTCGTCTTTAAAACCTATGCTACGGGGCAGTATGACACGTCCCTTTTCGCACCTAGCAGCTGACTGCTTACCTCCATATGCAGTGGTGGATTTAGGCATGGGCAATATGGGCGATCGCCCAGGGCGGCATGTTGCTGGGGGCGGCACGGGGAGACGGTGCAAAAAAAAAAAAAAAAAAGTGCCCCGGTAAAAATCATATGTGGCCCAGTAAGCTTTGAGATATGTTTTACTTTATGCAAGTGTATTAATTTCAAAAGTGATAATGCCAGAATAAAGACGTTTGTGGCTATCACATCTGGCGTATTTTGCACGCACAAGTTTGCTATTCTCTATGTGCAACTGAAACAACACTGAAAGCAAACTGACACATGCACACAGGGAACCATTCTTGTGCGCCTTCTGGTGTAAATCCCGGTTGTTTACATGCACGCAGATAAAATACACGCTGCTCATGCGCTGTGAAACCAGAGTAAAAGCCTTTTATGTTACTTATGACACAAGGTGTCGGCTCGCAGCGAGTTTTGCTAGTTGACAAAACTGAAGTTGATGTAACATGATTATGATCTTTTGACTAAGTATGGCTATAGAAGCAGAAAGAATGAATAATGAGGCAGGGAGGTAAGACTTCATAACATTAATTCTCGGCCTTGAGTCAAGTCTAAAATCAACAGATAATTCCATAAAACATATGTGTTTTTTGTCAAAATGAATTGTTTTCCAGGTTCGTTTAGGATTGATTTATGTTATTAATAATAATAGTAGTAATAATAATAATAATAATAATAATAATAATAATAATAATAATAATAATAATAATAAAATAATAATATTGATAATAATAATAATAATAATAATAATAATAATAATAATTATTATTATTATTATTATTATTATTATTATTATTATTATTATTATTATTATTATTATTTTTATTATTATTTTGTTTATTATAACTATAATTGTTTTTAATAAAACCAATTCTGGTTTTGTCTATATTTTACCCAAAGTTAGGGTAAAACAACAAACATTTTTTTTAGAATGTACATGTTTATTGGTCCTTTTCTGTATTAACTAGTTGTAACCTTCCAGAACCATACTAAAACTACACTTCTATAAACCAACTGTTTATAAGCTTGAGGGAGGAGGGGCGGCATGGGGTGACCATACCTGCCAACACTCCCGTTTTTCCCGGGAGTCTCCCGTATTTCAGACTCGTCTCCCGTATTGTTCTGTCTCCCGGTAAACTCCCGGAATTTCCCCGCCCCCCCACTCCTCAGCATTTTAGTACAGTCCGGGCTGAAACTTGGTGCTTGTGCTCCTCCAGTTGCGCGCTACAGTTAGCGCACCCCCATCTCCCCAAACCTCTCACCCCTCCCGCTCCCCGCTCTTCAGTTTGCGCCAGTGTTACCAACTTAGCGACAAATTTTCAAAAAAGCGACTAGCGGCAAATCTAGCGACTTTTTTGTGTGTTACTGGCGATTTTTATAGACTGTCGTTTGTCCATTACTGTACCGTCCCTACATTTCTCAACGAGCTGCGGATGATGCCGCCGGCCCCTCCTCTGCAGCCTGAGAGCAGAGCACCTCTCTGCGTACCGACGGCAAATGATTTAGAACAGGTGGCAGTTTGAAGGTATTTCCCTTGTATAGTCAACCCAATCTGCTCCTCCTTTATTTTAACAATTTAATTTGACCATTTATTCTTGTTGCACAATCAGAGATGTTTTAAGTGAGAGTTTCAGAACTTGTCTGAGTATATTACGTCTGAGAGATTACTGCAAATTCCCTACTTTTTTCTTCTTCTTCATGTTATTTAACATCTGCAAAAATATACAAATAGTTTTTCTCGTCTTTATAAGCCCAAAACGAGAGAGATATTATTTCATTTCCTTCACTCATGAACGATTCTCTCCTGCCGCTCAGAGTCATCTCCCAGTTTGATCTTGATGATAAAAAGTTGAACACAATCCTTCATACGGTGACAAACAGCTGACTTTAATCATTCAGACACATTGTTCAACGCGCAAACATCGCATGTGACAGAAAATGTCATGTTTAATAAAGTTGTCTTTCCATTGAGCCATTTGAACATTAACTCAGAATAATAAGATATGAAAGGTCATGCCCGAAGGGAAAAAAAAAAAAGATCATGCATTTTTTTTCCATACTTAGTGTAATAGAAGTTTTAAATGTTGCTTTTATTTAAATTTTCTTATGGAACATTTTAGAAATGTCATTACTACAATCTACAGTGATATGACAATAAGTCTATAATTTTAAATGATACTCCATTATTTATATTTATTGGCATTTTCTTTTACATTTCTACATGTGATATATGTAATGTAATACAGTGGTGTAGTCGGGGCTATACGCAGTATACTCAGTATGCCTACTTTTTTCCATGAGCTGTTTGGGTATTACGACTTCTGAGGATCAATAATTGCGTAACCCTCGGTATACTCACTTGTTTTTCTGATTAGACTTCCCAAATTTACGTGTATTTGCGTCCCCTTTAACTGTATACCTAATGTTTTTTTTTACTTGCATCTTATTTGTTGCAATCAGTGGATTCTTGATTAATTTGCGGCATTCCCTGCCCCCTGACGACCGCAGCAGCTGTGAGAAAATTTCGGGAGTTTTTCGATAACGACGACAAGTCAACTAAATGTGTCTCGCTGAAACACTGAGGTAAAATATTTAAAAAAAAGCATGGGCATCGCTTTAGCCCCCTATATTTCTATTCAGTCCCTCGAAATGTTTTGCGATTTCCTCATGAACTGTACACTATAAATGATCACCTTAGTCCCCTTTAATTTGATATGAAAACGGCGGCAGACTTCCGCTCCTCCGTTTTCAACTCGTTTTTCGTTTAATCAGCAAACCACAGCTTTGCAGAGTGAGAGCAGAAGGTGTGTTTATTTATATATTGTTATAATATCTGCATATTCGCAGTTCTTTGCTATAGAAACACTTGTATCACATGTACCAATCGGGTTTCCCCATACTCTTTCCTTGGCGCTTCCTCCTCATCACAGTTGTTTCCTCCAGCGAAAATGCAACTCTTAACGAACATTTATCAATTAACTATGATTATAAAACACATTACAGTGCATGTGGCATTATATATATCATACATTCATTCAGGATTAAACACAGTGACAGAAGCACTCAGTGGATGTACTCATTTTAACTGCATATCAGAGTGAAACATTATGTGTGTATCTTGTTAAAATTATTTCTATTATGACTTATATTATGATAGTGAAATATGTAAATTAGCCTGTACATTTTTTAATATGTTTATATTTATGCCATTTTAAATTATAAAAGTGGCAGTTCTATTTAAATCATGGAAAAAAATACTTGAGTATAGGCTAGTATTGAGTTTTTAAAGAAAAAAACTTTTTATTTTCCTGATAAAACATATATATATATTGTTATATTAAATATAGGCTCATTTTACAAATCCCTTTAGAGTTAAACAGTTGGCTTTCACCTAGGTTTTACCACAGCTTATATACTCAGCCAATCTCCAGGTCTGCTGGGGGCACTATTAGCCAAGCATAAATCATTGAATAGGATTAGGCTATTAGCATCTCGCTTTAAAATGAACAAATTTGTTTAAATATTTTTCCTTTTTTAATGAATAGTTCATTGAAAAAAAGTAAAATTGTCATCCTTTACTCAACCTTTACTTGTTCCGAACCGGTTTGTCTTTTTTTTTATTTGTTTAACACACAAAAGAAGATATTTTGAAGAAGCTGGAAACCTGTAATCATTAACTTCCATAGTATTTGTTTTCTTTCAATAGTTACAGGTAACTTATGTTAAATAAAAAAAAAAAAAAAAAATATATATATATATATATATATATATATATATAGTTTCGTCATTTCTTGCCTACTTTTAATATTTGGGTTGGGGGTAATAGTACACCATTTTTTTAGGACTACACCACTGATGTAATATAATGTGTATTTATATAGCGCATTTATTGTGTATGGCCATACACCCAAAGCACAATCATGGGGGGGGGGTCTCTCCACACAACACCATGTGCAGCATCTGTTTTGATGATGCGATGGCAGCCACAGGACAGTGCTTTCACCAGACATCAGGTATTGGTGGAGTGGATAGACAGTGATAGAGCCAATTGGTGGATGGGGATCATTGGGAGGCCATGATTGGTAAGGCCCGAGGATTTTTAATGACCACAGTGAGTCAGGACCTCAGTTTAACGTCTCATCCAAAAGACGGCGCTCACTGACAGTTTAGTGTCCCTTTCACTATACTTGGGCATTAGGACTCACATAGACCGCAGGTTGAGCACCCCCTGCTGGCCTCACTTACAACTTACTACAAATCACTGTTTGTAATCATTCCATTTTAAAAGCTGAATACCTGGCATAATGCACTTTTATTTCTTTTTACATGTTACGTAAATAATTATCACTGTGACTCTGTACCTCTGTCTTATTTTTTAGTAATTTTTGACTATATTCAGCAATGCATTGAGTCAAATTACTAATGCCAAAAATAATTAAAATATTATTTAAAAATCTATGATTTTTTTTGTATACACTCTAAAAAACTCAACAGTTGGGTTACAATTTTTGAATTTCAACAGTCAACTGATTTAACTAAAACAGAACAGCTGTATGTAATATGCGTGCGCATGTGTTTGGCGATAAATTGTTTATTAAGCTCTAAAGCAATAATATTGTTGTTATTTTTTTATTATTATTAAATTAGCTCTTTGTGTCGTGACTCTGATGAAATGGGCAATTCATAGCCGATACGTATACCACTGTAAATATTTCAAAGCATTTATTTGTTGTTTTTTGTTTATATTATTCTATATAGTTCTTATTCTTCTATTTATTTATTTGTGTATTTATAGCTATCTCTTTATTTAGTTATCTATTTTTCATGTTTAGTTTTAAATATTATATGAGTTATTATATAGTATACTATTATGATATTCAAATACCTACATAAATACATGAAAACTTTACAATTATTTCATTATTATTATTATATTATTATTATTATTATTATTATTATTATTATATTATATTATTAATATTATTAATATTATATTATTATTATTATTATTTTTTTATTATTATTATATTTTATTATTATTATTATTGTGTTGATTTATTATTGATTTATTATTATTATCATTATTATATTATTATTATTATTATTATTATTATTGTTGTTATTATTATAGTTGATTTTTGCTGTTGTTATTATCATTATTATTATTATTATTATTATTATTATATTGTTGATTTATTTTTATTGATTTATTATTATTATCATTATTATTATAATGTTGTTATTATTATAGTTGATTTTGCTGTTATTATTATTATTATTATTGTTGATTTTTGCTGCTAGGCAACGCAGTGGCGCAGTAGGTAGTGCTGTTGCCTCACAGCAAGAACGTCGCGGGTCGCAGGTTCGAACCTCGGCTGGGCTGGGTCAGTTGGTGTTTCTGTGTGGAGTTTGCATGTTCTCCCTGCGTTGCGGTGGGTTTCCTCCGGGTGCTCCGGTTTCCCCACAGTCCAAAGACATGGGTAAAGGGTGAATTGGGTAGGCTAAATGTTTCCAGAGATGGGTTGCGGCTGGAAGGGCATCCGTTGCGTAAAATCGTGCTGGATAAGTTGCCGTTTGATCCGCTGTGGCGACCCAGATTAATAAAGGGACTAAGCCACAAGAAAATGAATGAATGAATGAATTTTGGCTGTTATTATTATTATTATTATTATTATTATTATTATTATTATGTTTATGAGTTGTTATATATATATATTGTTTAAGTGCTTAAACTGCATTGTCACATACATAAAAAAAAATTAAAAAATGTTGCACAAAGTCTCTGTAACACGTCTCTGAGTACATGCATGCTAAAACAATACCCCAGGCTCAGCACTATTAATGATATTCAGTGAACTGGTTATTAAAGTTCCCAAACAGCGCCAGGAGTAACACAGATGGAGTCATTAAGCAGTGATCTCTCGTACACGTTTCATCTTCGCTCTTTTATCTCTTGTTGTTACGCTGTGCCTGCAATTAGCTGTACGCTTCTACTTTGCCACATTATGTCCAGTGATAATAACACTTATTTTCACGTGTGATTTCAAACAATTTACGGCTGAATCAATTTACCATTGGTGGCCTTGGGTGCTGTGTTTAATGATAAAGATGGCTGTGTTAAGCCTTGCACATCATGTAAAAAGTTACACATATATATCTATTGAGGACAAACGTCAACATAAAAAAAAGTAAAGACATCATACTTTTTTTTTGTTTATTTTTATTTTTCATTACCACAATCAGTACTGATTTTATATTCCAACGTGCAATATTATAAGGATTTAAATCCTTTATTTTACCCCATCTATAAATAATAATAATAAGTGCTTATATATCCATTTATTCATTTTTATTTACAATATTACAATGATCAAAATGTCTATTATCATAATGTTGTGTATACAGTTAAAGTCAAAATGATTGGCCCTCTCTGGATTTTTCTTTCTTTTTTTTTCAAATATTTCCCAAATGATGTTTAACATAGCAAGGCATTTTTCCACAGTTTTCCTACAATATTGTTTCTTCTAGAAAAAGTCTTATTTGTTTTATTTCAGCTATAGTTAATTCTATCATTTGAAAAGTTGAGTTTTGAACTCAGTGTTGAAGGTAATGAGTTAAATACCTCATTACTTCAACTTAAATGGAGCAAGTTTACAGTACTCATATACAGTTCACAGTACTCCTACAGATTCATTTTTAAATCAAATGATTTGTAGCAATCGGTTTCCTCAGACGGTTTGAGTTGTCTTAACTTATTGGGTTTTACAGTTGGTTTGAGTTCTATCATTTATGGGTTTTACTGTGCTCAAATTGCTTCATTTACTCAAATGGATTAAGTTCACAGTACTCATTAGGATTATTTTTTTTGAACTTAAATGGTTTGTTGCAATGCGTTTCCTCGAATGATTTGTGTTACCTTAACTTTTGGGTTTTACAGTGCATATAAAGGGCAATATTATTAGCCCTCTTAGGCATTTTTTTTCCTTCAATTGTCTACAGAACAAACACTGTTATACAGTGGCTTGCCTAATTAACCTAACTTGCCTAATTAGCCACTAATTGCCACTTTAAGCTCAATATAGTTGGACACTATCTAGTAAAATATTATGGACTGTCATCATGGCAAAGATAAAATAAATCCATTATTATAAATCAGTTGAAATGTGTTGAAAAAAAAATAGAAATTGGGGAAAACATATACAGGGGGCTAATAATTCTGATTCATATATGGAATGAATATATGGAATGAATGTAGATTAAATCAATGGGGGAGAGAGCCTTTGTTGCTGCACCCAGGTTATGGCTAGTTTTAAGAAGATTTTAAAAACTCATATTTTAAGACTGCATGTTTAGATTTGATCATTCTTATGTGTTTATATTTAGAATTGTACTGTTTAATCCTTGTGTTTTGTTGCATGTTTGACTTATCTATTGTTGTGTAGCGCTTTGGGTTTTAGAAAGCACATATAAATAAAATATGTTATATAATATAATAATAATAATAATAATAATAATAATAATAATAATAATAATAATAATAATTATTATTATTATTATTTTATTATATTATTATTATTATTATTATTATTATTATTATTATTTATTATTATACAGTTTTATGTCCTGAAGGTCATGTGTGTACAAACTGTGGACAAAAAGTGGTAAAGAGATTTCTGAAATAAAACTCAAATAAAAGTCTGAAAATGTAAATAAAAACACATTTTTTGACAATTTTATGCTCTTTGCATCAACACAGCCAAAAATGATTATAAAAAAATTAATTAAATTACACAAAATATCCACATGGCTCCATAAGGCTTCACACTAATTCTCGTCTCCCTTCTGCTGTTCACGAGAGCTGATGCCGTCCACTCTGGAGGTCAGATCACAATGGAAAAAACGCCCAGCTATTTCGTGACTACAGCGCGCAAAACGAATCCACACCATGGCCAGAGACATCAAACTAATCATTGTGTGGTGCGCAATCCAGTCACCAGAGCCATTTCAGACTACACAAAACTCTTTCCAAGAGGCCCGAGATCCCTACGTTTGAGGGTGCTGGCGTTCAAGAAACGAACGCTTGGACTGATCGACGCTTCGTGGAGCGCACTAGAATAGGGATCTACGCTCTTCACCTGGAAAGCTGGATGCAGTATTTCCCACTCTCACAGATGCACTTTGTCAGCGGGAGAGCGGCTTATTGTTGATCCGGCTGGAGAGATGGCAAAAGTGCAGGATTTTCTGGGACTCAAGCGAATTGTTACTGACAAACACTTCTATTTTAATAAAACCAAGGGATTCCCTTGTTTGAAGAAGCCGAGGACAGCAGTACCCCACGGTGCCTTGGCAAATCCAAGGGCAGAACTCACCCTAAAATTGACCCCGACGTCATCCGCATGCACAAATTCTATAAGCCCTTTAACATGATGTTCTACCAATGACAGGGCAAAACTTTCAATGGGAACTGGAGGAGGATGGGAACTCGCCTGGTTCTAGGGACTAAAACCCACTGATGCTCCCCGCACCACCAGCCTTTTCACCCACACATCGTCGCTCATTCGATCCGTGCTTCAACACGTCATTCGATCGTTGCGTTTGTGCGAAAGTTTGTGCCCCCTAATGCAAGAGTGCTAAATCTGCTCTGTCAATCCCACCCCACAAATGTACCCAATGGTGTTACGATGGCAAACGTTATTGTACATATTACCCCGAACATAAATATATTTATATTTGTCAAGAGAAGAGAATTTTATTCATGTTTTTTTTGGGTTGAGAAAGAGTTCCATATGAATCATGTCTCTATGATGATGCATGCATGCGATGAGTTAAGTGTCCTTACCGTCCCGCCGTCACCCTGAGGGTTTCTTTTTTAATCTCTTCCTCTCTCGTTTTCTCTCTCTTTCGCACACCAGCAGTGAGTGCAGTACAATTGACTCTGATAACGGAGGATATTTGTGGGTCCTGAAGGCTAGAAACAGCTACAATCAAATGCAGATCTTATCGATACAGTAATCCTCCTCTCCAATGAGAATGTGTTTTTTTGCCCAAGTTTATGCATACAGTTTGGTTTTTGGCTAACAATAATTCAATCAGTTTGGCCCAAAAGCTTTAATTAGGATTAAGTTTGATTATAACATGCATGTTATCTAATGACATATTCGATATATATTAGCTATTTATATATTTAGCTATCTATCTATCTTAGGCTTTTGGACCTTGCTGGCTTGATTTAATGCACTATATGCAGTATTTCTTAAATCTTTATTTAATTTAATCAATTGTTTAGATACACTGCTGCTGTTTAAAAGTATGGGGTTGGTAAGACATTTGATTTATTTTATAATTTATGTATAATTTTATGGACTTATTTTTTAAGTCTCTTATGCTCTTACTGTATGATCAGTTTTGTCTGATCATTCTAAAAGTAGTTATTAATTTATACAATGTATTATGCAATTTGCTGAATATAAATAAATAAATAAATAAATAAATAAATAATAAATAAATAAATAATTCCTTATTTACCCCTTAATTAAATAGCAGTGTACAGTACATGATAATACAAACATGAAAATTTTAATATGGTAGTATTTCAATACCATGACAAATACAGTATTATGATTTTATACAATATGTAAAATGACAGAATTTCAGATTCAATTTCATTTTATGAATGTGAATTCAGGGATGCCAGATCTAAGTGATATATGACAATGGTATGTGAGTTATTTCGCAGCAAAGCTTGAGTATTTTTGTATAATTTCTGACACTGTGTAACATTATGTGTCATTAATCGCAATCCCAAAAGTGATACCATCTTATATGAGTTGATCACAGCCACTAAAACTGTCCTTAACACACTCACTTGTGGTTCATTCTAGAAAATGTCCAAAGTGTTCCACATATGCTCCATTCCTGAGTTTAACCCACCATCTTTTATTTATCTCTTTATTTATTTTAATGCAGCCGCTGGCATAGTGATCCAGCAACATGATAATGAGTGTAGCAGCAACACTGGCGGAGGAGCAGCAGGGAGTTACCAAACATCTGCTGCAACAAAGTCCTCTGTCATTATAGACAAATGGGACATTAAAAAGATGCCTGTGCAAATCATCAAGACAGAGGGAGAGATCTCAATGTGCAACTTACCTGATGGAAATGACATTTCTGCAGTTGATCTTGATGCTAAATGCTTTTATTTTATACGAAAAGCCATGTTGTTTTCTGAAACGTACGGCCAAAGTATACTTCACTTTTTGTGTGCGCATGAGGTGTGTGTGTGTATGTGATTTCTTTGAAACTTTACCCACAGCTAGCACATGTGCTTTCAATTGTTTTTGCACTATTGAGTTTGTCCACAAGGTGTCAACACTGAACTTGGCCAGTCAGAAAAGAAACAACAGAGAAAATGATCAGCAACACACTACTGAAGACAGCAAAACAATAATAGATGAGAAGATTAATCACTTTTAGAAGAGGTTTGTATCAATTTTGGAGAGAAAATGACAAGGATGAATATATTGTACAGGTGTATGCACACCACTAATGTCTTTTACTTAAGTTCAAATGTTCACAAAACGTGAAGCATACTTTGGCATTAAATGACAATTTGAGTGCTTGATTTGGAGAGCCACACATATTTGAGTGTTAATCTGGCAACAAAACTCAATTGCCTTCATCTCAGACGGTGTTGCCATACATTTAAATATTATGCAAAGCACAGTTGCATGACGTGTTCATGCCTAAAACTACTCTATGATACTTATTTATTTGCCAATTTATGCTATCTGCTAATTTAAACCACACGACTCCAATCCCAGCTGAAAAAGCGTTACTCGAACATCAAGCGAGTGATTAAATAACCAGCCCATTGGATAATTTTAAGCAAGCGTTAATTACATTTGTGCTGTGACATTTCAAGTAAACCCTCAGGATGCGAAAACTGAGATAAAGCAAATCTCACCGGCCTCGCGTTTAGAATTTATGTTCTGTTATTAATTGATTACAAACATCCATAATGAACTTAAGTCACTTTGTGTGTTTACTTATTCCAGCATCTTCTTTTTACACATCAGGCTTGTACTACATAAAATAACAGGGTGTCATTGTGCATTGCTTTTGAGATACCCCCTCCATCCAGTCTGTGTTCTATCCATGTGTCTGTACTATTCTACAACTTCGACAATCAATGCAGCCAATAGATCAATAAACACAGTCTTAAAACACGTGTATCGGGCCCTCCCTCAGAACAGCTCCTTGTTGTACTGTATGTTGTCAGCACTGAGCTGGTGTGTTTCTCGCCCGGGGGGACGGCAGACCTGAGAGATAGTTACACAGAGCAATTGGTTCAATCAGAGTAAGCGCTGTGCTGCCCTTTTATATCCCCCTGACTGAACACTGGAGCCTGAACCACAATATCCCAGGTCACCCGTCCAGCTTTGAGCCTCAGCTGTGTCGTATCCCCCTGGTGCTCTGCTCAAAAGCGCTCTGATTTCAGCTTTCTCTCTTCCATGTAACACACCTCCATTCTTCCCTTGACACCGGATATATATATGTAGTAAGGCAGGTGGGAGCCAACTGGTTATTTTCTTTTTCTTCTTTCTTTTTGCAAGCCAAGCTGATATTGTGTTATGGTTTCCCAATTGCTGTATCCTAACCAAGTGCATAGTGATAAATTTTAAAAAAGACACCCGCTTTCTTATTACAAGGCACATTTTACTGGGTTTATAGATTTATTTTGTTATTTGTGGTGTTGGACTAAGTAACCCCGCCCACATTTAAATTTCATTTGTCCAAAGTTCTGTTTCTCAGAGTTGCACCTCAGAGTGCTGCAGGAATGAGTCATATGGTGTGTTCAAGTCCTGTTGGAAAGTTTGTATTTACAAGTTACATAAACTAAAACTTTGCAAATATGAGTAGAAAACTATTTACTTTGGGTTTCTTCACATCATGATATATTACTTAAGTTGATCAGTTTTAACTTTGAATTTCTGAGATTTGAATATACATGAGGCGACGCAGTAGCGCAGTAGGTAGTGCTGTTGCCTCACAGCAAGAAGGTCGCTGGTTCGAGCCTCGGCTGGGTCAGTTGCCATTTCTGTGTGGAGTTTGCATGTTCTCCCTGCGTTTCGTGGGTTTCCTCCAGGTGCTCCGGTTTCCCCCACAGTCCAAAGACATGCGGTACAGGTGAACTGGGTAGGCTAAATTGTCCTTAGTGTATGAGTGTGAATGAGTGTGTGTGGATGTTTCCCAGAGATGGGTTGCAGCATCCGCTGCGTAAAAACATGCTGGATAAGTTGTCGGTTTATTCCTCTGTGGCGACCCTGGATTAATAAAGGGAATGAAAAATCAGAACATTTACGCATTTATGCTTTGATATAATTCAACAGAATCTCAAGGCAATTCGTAACTTTGTGAATTAGTGGCTAATTCGTATGAATTTGCAATCTAATTCGTACAATTTAGTTTGATTTGCTCATCTCCCAATGAGGGTTGGGTGCCATGACTTTTTAAAATTGTACATTTTCGTACAACTGAACTTGTACGAATTCGTACGAATTAGCTGCTAAACTGACAAAACATAAAATAGTAAAATAGTGAGATCAAGCTAATTCATTAATACAATTTTATGTTTTTGTCAAAATGACCATATTTATGACTTTAGTACTTAAAGACATTCCAATTCGTAAAAATAATTAATTTCATCTAAGATAGAAATGTAGAAGCTTACCAACACAAACACCACAAAGTCATAATTACAAAGAAACACTATTTTATTTTGGGGCATTCACACCATGTTTTAATTACCACAATTGTAAAATTGCTAATTGTAAAGAGCATTGACGTCTTTGAAGAATTTGCTAATACAACTTAACAGCAATGTTTACAACAGATTTTCCACCTGATCTGCAGATTCAGTAGCTATGTTTCCATCCAAAAATGTGAATTAACTTTATGCGCAAAACTGGATTATCGCATAAAAGATGTGGTAATAAAGCCCAGTTCAAAGCGTACAAAATCGTCACTTCCTGATTATCTTGCGCCAAATTCGTGAATCTTTTCTTCATTTAATAAATGACTTGCGCCTAAGAAGGTAATCCTGACACGCAGTGTATGCGCGGTGGCATTTGAAGGCCTGAGACGCGGAGCACAGACACTCTTAATTCTAGAGGTCATTAATAATATAATAACACTGATATTGAAATGGTTAAGGCATTTTAGAATGACCAAAACAACATTTCAGATGCTTTACAATGTGCTCAGCCTGCTAGTTTGTCCATTCGCACACATTTTTACCATCAGATGATCTCTTATAACAAAATCACATGACCTTTTTTAATGCGCACACTGGAATTTGTTTGGTAAAAGTGTTTCCATCGTAGTTTATGCGCATCTTTTCTTATCGGAAAAAAGTTTATCCTACACAGTTATGCGCATATGTTTTGTATTCGCATTTGCAAAATTTATGCGCATCCTGGCGTTTCCTACAACCGTTTTTTTGTACGCATATAAATAGATCGATGGAAACAGCTATTGTAGCACAATGTTTGCTGTAGGCATTGAGAATGTTGCTATAGAAATTAATAATTCCGAGTTCAAGGATGGAAATAGCTCTAGGCAGAATGCCATTGTTTGTCAGATTTATATTTTAAAGTGAACACATAATGTGAGCATAGCTCTATTTATGGTAAATTTGATTAAACTATCATCATCATAAATTATTATTATTATTATTATTATTATTATTATTATTATTAATTAATAATAATAATAATAATAATAATAATAATAATAATAATTTACAACAAAACATACATAAATAATCTTTGTAAAGCACATTGAATCCATAATATAGAATATTTAATGATTCATTCTACAGCACCTTTTTACAATGAAAACATAAACAAAACAATTACAATGAATGTGCATACATTATTAAGCATTTAAGACGTAGAGAGAAATAATTGTTAATCTGTATGCATAAAAGGCTTCCATATTTCTTTGACCAAAGACATTCAAACACACACACACTGTTATGAATATGAAACTTTTGCTAAGGGCCTTGAGCACACCAATAAGACTTGAATATAAGATAATATTCCTAAAGTAATTGATGTTTATTTTATTTATTTATTTATTTATTTATTTATTTATTTATTATTTATTTATTTATTTATTTATTTATTTATTTATTATATTTATTCATTTTATTTAATACCCCAGTCAATTTTTAAAGCATCAACATGTCTTGAATAATATTCAAATTCATAACATTGCCCTTTATTTGTCAAATTATATTTCTGAATAAATCATACAAATCAGGAATTTTGTTTTGATTTGTTTGATTTATTTTTTTTTAATTAACTAATTTATTTATTTACTTTATTTTTATTTTTATTTTTATCCAAAAGCTACTTGAAAATTGACTTATTGTAAGGGGAAAAAAGGTGGGATGTGATTTTAGATCACCCAAATTGAAATTTCAGCCATTGTCTAATCCACGCTATTTGAACTCAAAGAAGATATTTAGAAAAATGCTAATTTATTTTAGCTGGAACTCATTGACTTTTGTTGTATTTTTATTTATTGTATTATAATATATAATTTTGTTTGTTTATAAAACCACATGAGGGAGAGCTACATGATGAGGTAATTTTCACTTTTGGGTGAACTATCCCTTTAAGGGTTGTCTTACAAACAAAAAAATAAACAAAAATGTCGTCCCTCCAGCGCTCTCATTCACAGTTTTGAAATTACCATATTGAGTCCATTGTGCAGTAATTTACGTTATTGCTCAAGATGTGCTGGTTAAGGACCATGTTATAAACCTTCACTTTAGTTTAAAGGATAACTATCACCAGAACGAGACTACAATCAACACACTGTGAGAAAAAAAAAAAAAAAAGAAACAGAAAGATATGAGTATTTGATGTGTAAAATACTCAAGGTTTGAATAAGCTGCAGCAGTGGAATAAGTTCTTGCAGACTTTTTGGAATGTACAGCTTCATGAATATTCTATGTATTTGCACACTGATTGAGAAAAACACTGATCTAGAAAAAAAAAAATATGATATAATGTAATATCAGAAGTGTATAAGTACATATGCAGCTAGAATTCTTTTTCAAATGGAAAATAAAAGTGGAACAAGAGCCACCGAGGTCTCAGTCCCTATCTCTGTGTGTGTGCGTGTGTGTGAAAGAAAGAAAGATGATGTTCTGCTGTTATGTACTGGCAATGCCTTTCGCTGACTCAGTGAGCAAAAGAGATAGAAACAAGAGCTTTGAAGGCTCAGATGTGCAGTGAGAAAAGAAACCAGACCTCTAAGAGGCCAGGACAAAAAAAAAAATCCTGTGAAACTTGAAAGGAATTAAATTTCGATTACGCTACAGTCCTTTCACTTCTACACTTTGGCAAGAGACGTTTCTTTAGTGTCCTCTGTGATTATAACAGAGGGATAATACAAATCCTAGTCTCTTTTGACACTGTATTCCAGAGCTAAACCTGAGGTTTTACATTTAAATCAGGCCTCTGAAACTGTCAGTCGTACAGCAGGAGGTCTTCAGTGCCGGAAGTCACAGGATCCAGTGTGTAAACTTCTCATAGCAGGAGTCATTGAGTACACACTGCTGGCTTTGCTTGATTTTAGTTCATGCTAGCAAACAGTTTTTATTATAAGATTTTCTAAACCTTTACAATTGTATATTATACTGTGAATATACTAAACCTTGTACATTGCATATTTTAATGAAAATGTCAATGGTCAAAATCACTTATTAATGATTATTCATCAAATCAAGAACCATCATGAGACTAGCTTTTTTGTGATTATCTCTGTATACATATTGTCAGAAGGTCAATACATTTTAAATGTGTTGTTCATTATTTGTTCAACTACCGTATTATGAACTTACATTAACAATGATTTTAGTATTGCTCAATACATGTGTTTTAAAATTTATTAACAAATAGTATTCAACACAGGCTCATTCTGAAAACATGTATGTTTTCTGGAGACCGTGAATTATGTAGTCGTATAGCTGCATTTCATTTTTTAACGAACGCTACAGTGGTGTATGATGGCGTTCCTTTTCCTGCTTACCAGCTGATTGCCTTAACTCCGTGTGACAACTTTCCCGCTGCAACCAGTTTGTCCAGTTGCTTGGCATGTACGTCGGCGGACTTAGACGCATAGAGAGGTTGACCACGAGGATAGGGTTTCGAGGTCCGGTGAGGAACGGTTCCAAAAAGCAGGTAAGACAAAAACAGAATCCAAAAAATTAAATAAACAAGTGAATAACAGGGTGAGAATGTGGTAAAATCTGAAAACGTGGTAAAAATCAGACGAGGGCTTTTATTTTTCTGGATTGCTTTTGAAAATCATAGGTTGGATTTAGGTAAGTGGGTGGGCAGATCAATCGATAAAATTAGTTGGGTTTAGGGAAGGAGGAGGGTGGGTCAGTAGATTAGTTGGTCGGTCAGTCAGTCAGTCAAACAGTCAGTCAACAGCGGCCTCTGGTGGGTTACGCGAGAACAGCAGGCGCGAATGGCACTCGCCGAGAGTAAATTTGAGATGTGAAACAGCGTACACAGCGGCCTCTCGTGGGATTCGTGAAACAAAAAACTGCAAAAATACGTGCTTCCTGGGACGTATTTCGCGGCCTCCAGATACGTATATAGAAGCACGTTTCAGAATGAAAGGAAACAAATTAAGCTGTTAATGTAAAGAGATACACAAGATTATTGAGAGTAAGTAATCCTTAACAAAGATTATGTAAAGCTGAATGAAGACATTGTTCACATTAGTTCCTGTTAACTATTGCATTAACATGTTAATAAATGTTTAGTTAACAATAATAGACATTAAGTAATGCTAAACAGATGTGTTGTTCATGGTTAATATTCTGTTAACTAATTCAGTAAGGTTAAGTAATACAACCTTCTTGTAAAGTGTTACAATGTTCTTCTGGAGAATAATATTTATTTATTTATTTATTTATTTATTTATTTATTTATTTATTTATTTATTTATTTATTTAATACTTACTTACTTGCCTTACTTACTTACTTACTTACTTACTTACTTACTTACTTAACTTAGTAATGTATCCTTTTTAAAGTTCAATATTATTAGGACCACTGAGAACCATCCCTGTTATCCAGTGACTTGACTATTTAAACCAACTTACCTAGTTAATCCAATTAACCTATAGTTAAATCTTTACATTGCACTTTCAGTTGAAGACTAACTAGTGAAATAGTATGTCATTATGGCAAAGATGACAAAGACGTTTTTGGCACAATTTGTTGCTATTTTCAGACCAGTGCAACTGTAATTTTCACATTTTGTGCCACATTGATTAAATAGCAAATCCATTTTGTGGACTCATGGGTGTTCCATCCAAAAAAGAAGATGTGTTAAGGCGCATTGTTGCACGTTGCTATTTTGAAGAACTGAAATAGACTGTGCCATTGACCAAGTAAAAGGTGGTCTAAAGTCTAGTTCAGAGCGCGTTAGTTATGCACCTTTGCGGTCAAAAGCTTACACATTGCTTAATACACACAGGATGTACAGCAATACACAAATATTTTTACATATGAAAAAAAAACAAAGTTACAAAAATATTATTTTCAACATAAAATAAAAAACACTGGCTCCATTCCCCCATCTCAGGTGGCTTTTTTCAGTTTATTTATGACAATTTGCATTTGTATAATATTATTGTTAGTAGTATTATTTATTATTAGCATATTTATATTTGTTTTAATAAAACAAGTTTAGATTGTCCACCTGTTGGGTTTTGGAGATGTACGCATCACCATATGGGGCATAAGAATAGGACGTGTGTTTGGATATAACTCAGCTTTTGACCCACACTTTGTTATTATGTTCTTTTATTATTTTGCTGGAAATTTGAACTGAATTTAGAAATAGTTTTGAAACAAATCTTTGCGCTTAACAAACACAATTAAATATGTAGGCTAATGGATGTCTTCAGTGAAGTGAGTTTCCACCGTTTCCTTATCCACAAAAGTAAAGGGAGTAACGTAAGAGTAGAAGTAAAGAGAAAGAGAAAGTAAAGAGGCTGAATGGAGGAGGCTCGTTCTTTATCCTCGCACTGCAGATGGTCTATTTAACAGTTTTCTCACTAGTGAAGCGTTTGGTTTTTCCCACTTACAAAGTCCCTCATGTAAGTAGAAACTGCACTATGGCTTGACGCTTCTGACTCTTAAAGGGAATGTGAGAGGAGACTAATTAGTTTAATTCATGTTATGCTTAAAACACACCATAACTAACCAATACCAAGCAAAAGTGGATTTGGACATGCTCTTAATACTTTTGCATCATGCGCTTTAGACTTTACACCTAGATTGTTAAAATAGAGCCCATTACGTTTTAAATAAGCTGAAAATAGTCTCTTTTTAAACATATCTCTGTTAAAAATGCAGCTAATAATTTTGCCTTCAAATTCATATTACTGAGATGGGGAGACTATTCAGAATTTTTATTTGTGTTTATTGTAGAACACCGCATTAGTAGATATCATGCTCAAGAATCAACTGCAGGTATCTCTGGAGACTTAAGCATCAGCGAATCAGTACTATTGCAAACAGCAGTGTATTTTTGCCATAAAGAGATTAGTGGGATTGCAGTGAAAATCATATGCCCTTTATTTTAACAGAATTTTTTATTTATTTTTTTTTCTGTAAAACACAAACTTATGCTGATCCATATCAATTAACAACAATGCCAATTTATATATATATATATATATATATATATATATATATATATATATATATATATATATATATATATATATATATATATATATATATATATATATATATATATATAAATATATATTTATATTTATATATATATATATATATATATATATATATATATATATATATATATATATATTTTTTTTTTTTTTTTTTTTTTTATTGTTATTTTTTTAAATGGGTGTTCAGAAAAAAAGAGTTATCAATCAAATATTTGATCAGTAAACATTAAAACAAACTAAACTGAACAAAAAGTACACGTCCTTTCATCTTAAACCAAGAAATCTTCCCAAAGAGACACACGCGCTTTAGAATACCTACAGTGCTAATGTTAGCCTTTGATTTGAACTGTTTCTTCAGCTCAACCCCTCAGGTATGCAGGGCTTGTTTTCAGAGAAGTACCTCTTTGATACACCCAACCCGAGATCTGTTGCATGAAAGGCATGCAAAGCCGTCCTCCAATTGCCTGTCCCTGTGGGGGGGTTATTATGGCGTGCGGTTTTGAGACGGACTGATCTCTGCTAGACTGCAGGCGGAGTCATTCACTCCTATCAAAACCACTGCAGTCGGCCTGTTATCTCCAGATGAAAAAAAATTAAAAAAATAAATCATTGTTTCATATGCAAGAGTAAAGCACAGACAATCAAGCTGAGTAATTTCCGGATGGTGGCATTTACATTGCAGGGTAATAATTTGAAAGAATATTGAGATGGTTTATGATGTAGAAGAGTTTCCGCTATAGAAAAGTGCCCTCGCAGTCACAAAACTTATCTTTGATAATCAAAATGACATGAAAATATATTCTTCCTTTCTTCAAATGGCTTAAATGTAACCCTTACCCTCAATTACTATACATGGATTAATGAATATGCTAATTAGTCTGTCATTCCACTCATTCACAACTCATACCTGCTCCACTTTCACACACTCAGCTGAAGTAGTAAATGCTATGCAAGTGGCAATCTGGGATGAATGATTACTGTTATGTCAATCATTGCAAATTTCTACGGTGAATTTGTGAATTTTAATTCAAATGATTCTGAAGGGTTTGTAACCTTGAAAATGTGCAAAGAGGGCTCCCCTTGCAATCTTAGTTCATTACAACATCATAAGGTTTATTTATGATGCTATGTAAAGGCTGATTTATACAATATACAGTAGGCTCATTTTGAAAATGTAGCCCTATATACATTTCTGGAGATCACAAATTATGTAGCCAGAAGTACAGTACGTATAGCTGCATTTTGTCTTTAAAACCTATGCTGGGGGGCAGTATGACACATTCCTTTTCGCACTTAGCAGCTGACTGCTTACCTCCATATGCAGTGGCATGGGCAATATGGGCGATCGCCCAGGGCGGCATGTTGCTGGGGGCGGCACGGGGAGACGGTGCAAAAAAAATAATAAAAAGTGCCCCGGTAAAAATCATATGTGGCCCAGTAAGCTTTGAGATATGTTTTACTTTATGCAAGTGTATTAATTTCAAGAGTGATAATGCCAGAATAAAGACATTTGTGGCTATCACATCTGGCGTATTTTGCACGCACAAGTTTGTTATTCTCTATGTGCAACTGAAACAACACTGAAAGCAAACTGACACATGCACACAGGGAACCATTCTTGTGCGCCTTCTGGTGTAAATCCCGGTTGTTTACATGCACGCAGATAAAATACACGCTGCTCATGCGCTGTGAAACCAGAGTAAAAGCCTTTTATGTTACTTATGACACAAGGTGTCGGCTCGCAGCGAGTTTTGCTAGTTGACAAAACTGAAGTTGATGTAATATGATTATGATCTTTTGACTAAGTATGGCTATAGAAGCAGAAAGAATGGATAATGAGGCAGGGAGGTAAGACTTCATAACATTAATTCTCGGCCTTGAGTCAAGTCTAAAATCAACAGATAATTCCATAAAACATACGTATTTTTTGTCAAAATGAATTGTTTTCCAGGTTCATTTAGGATTGATTTATGTTATTAATAATAATAATAATAATAATGCTTATTATTATTATTATTATTATTATTATTATTATTATTATTATTATTATTATTATTATTATTATTATTAATTATTATTAATTATTATTATTTTGTTTATTATAACTATAATTGTGTTTAATAAAACCAATTCTGGTTTTATCCATATTTTACCTAAAGTTAGGGTAAAACAACAAACATTTTTTTTAGAATGTACATGTTTAATGATCCTTTTCTGTATTAACTAGATGTGACCTTCCAGAACCATACTAGAACTACACTTCTATAAACCAACTATTTATAAGCTTGAGGGAGGAGGGGCGGCATATATGGGGTGGTTCGCCCAGGGTGCCATTCAAGCTAGCACCGCCACTGTCCATATGGATGGCTTTCCCGTTGTTACCAGTTTGTCCAGTTAGCTCACCATGTATCTCAGGGTACATGAGATGCAGAGAGGAGTTGACCATAAGGATAAGGTTAGAGTCCAGCAAGAGCATAAGTGGATAAGACAAAAACAAAAGGCAAAAAATAAAATAAACAAGTAAATAACAGGGTGAAAATGTAGAACAATCTGAAAACATGGTAATAGCCAGATGAGGGCTTTTCTTTTTTTTTTTGCATTGCTTTTTAAAACTGTCAGTTAGGTCAAGGTAGGGGTGTCTAAATTCAGTCCTAGAGGGCCGGTGTCCTACATACTTTAGTTCCAACCCCAATTAAGCACACCTGAACCAGCTAATCAAGCTCTTTCTAGGTATACTAGAAACTTCCAGGCAGCTGTGTTGAAGCTTGTCACTTGGTACTTTTGAATACACTATTGATTGGGTTTAGGGAAGGAGGAGGGTGGGTCAGTTGATTCGTCTGTCAGTCGACAGCGGCCTCTGATGGATTTACATGAGAACAGCAGGCGTGAAAGGCACTCGCGAGAGAAATTTGAGATCTGAAAAAGCATACACAGTGACCTCTGCTGGATTCGAGAAAACAAAAACTGCGAAAAACATACCTCCTGGGACGTATTTGGTGCTCTCCAGAAATGTATATAGCGGTACGTTTTCAGAATGAGCCTGGGTTGGATTTACACTTTGTGTCAAGTGATCAGAGTGACCCACAGCGCATGCCTTGCGCATAGTCATGCCTTTATATGTATGTGTGCTGATTATGTTGCTCTGCATTATCACTTCCGAAATGCTAGCTGGCAGTAGGTTTTTATGTTCCTCTGTGTCGAGTTTCTTTGCGATTGTTTTGTTTTTATCTGAATATTTTTCCTCAATGTACAAGTAGCTAAAAAAGGAACCGGCACATGTGCAACAACTTTAATCATAAAGTAAACACAAAACAAAAATTTTCATCTGGAGTTCCTTCAAGGACTCAACACTTGTTAACAATCACTCCATCGAGCTCGCAACTCTTTCGTGGCTTTCAGCTCACACTTGTCACTGCTACCAAATCAACCAATCACAGAGATTGCACTATGCGTCGTTACAACTTGTAGTTACATTTTTGAGAGGTGCGCATCAATGCGACCACGCGAAGGCTGCCTCGTACCATACGCTTGTGTTTCATGCAGAAGTATAAATCAGCCTTAAGGGATAAAGTTTAAGTGGTTGTTATCACAGAATAAATTCTGGATGTTCTTTATTTAGATTATTACATTGATAGTTACATGCTTAATACACAAACAGTAAGAATTTGACACAAAACATTGTTCTGAGCTGTAAGAATGAAATCTGTTGTAGATTTTATCTAAAGACGTTGTGGTAAAACTATAGTTTAGGTCACAATATACAGTATTAACAAACCATTAACTAACATTACTAGCTTAATAAACTACTAATTAGCTGTTTATATGTATTTAGTATGGTAGTATTTGGGTTTAGGTTTTGGGTAGGATTAGGTATGCAGAATAAGATCTTGCTTTATAACTACTAATAAACAGTTGTTATCTTAAAAATAGGCAGGTAATAAGCCAGTAGTTAATAGCATGAATTGTGCCCTGAACTAAAATGTCAAGGAAGTTGTTAGTTTACCCCCTTGAGTAGCGTCATTACTAAAACTTTACATTTAAACTAACATAGTTCTTTCTAATCACACACCTAAATCAACTCATCAGAACATAAGAAGAGACTCAAAAACTTGATGTTAATGGATCAGATAAGGGAGACATTCAAAATATGAACTGTTGGCGTGCCTCCAGGAACAGGGTTGGGAAACTCTGGTTTAGACTATGGATTTCTGATAGAGTTCAAGAAACACTTGTCACTACAGATACATTGTTGATTTCCCCAAAACTAAATTAAGAAAGAAAACATCCTTTGAAAATGATCTAAAAACATCATTGTGAAAAAGTGTTTTTCTTCTACTTCATGTTATTTAACATCTGCAAAAATATACAAATATTTTTTCTCGTCTTTCTTTTTTTTCACTTAAAAACATGTCAATCAATGAAGCCTACAATCAATCAGTTCCAATATGTGCTCATAAAACAGCATAATAAGCAATTTACAAACAATTTTAAAAATGCCGGCAAGGCATGCGAACTATATAATGATTATGAAATGTACTCATAGCTAGCTACAAATTTAATGAATATAATATGAAAAATAATTCTGATCGCACATTATGTCTGCATGGTGGTTTAAGGGTTAGAAATGTCACCTCAAAGCAAGAAGGTCACTGGTTCGAGTCCCAGCTGGGTCAGTTGGCATTTCAGTGTGGATTTTGCATTTTCTCCCCATGTTTACATGGCTTTCCTCAAGGTGCTCCGGTTTCCCCCACAGTCCAAAGACATGTGCTATAAGTGAATTTGATTAAATAAATTGGCCAAAATGTATGTGTGTGAATGAGAGAGTGTATGGGTGTTTCCTAGTACTGGGTTACGACTGGAATGGAATCCACTGCATAAAACATATGCTGGAATAGTTGGTGGTTCATTAAACTGTGGCAACCCCTGATAAATAAGGGGCTAAGCCGAAGGAAAATGAATGATAATCATTCTACTGTAATGTTATAAATGAACACACACACTTGTTAATTTTAGTGCATTACACTACCTTATAAAAACATAGTTGTTTAGAACAAACAACAGGTTCCTGCATGATTTATAGGTTTATGCTGGACTAAAATGCTTTGAGTTAGCCATCAGACCATCATGAAAGTGATATCTAAAAATGCATCATCCCGCTAATCAATACATCCAAACTGATCCTGGCTGTGGAGGTGTCTAGTATCTCTATCCATCATTATTCCTAATAGTTTCATTAATAGACTGTTGATTCATTTTCTGCCGAGTGCATATTAACCTTTTGCCAGCAAACATTCATTATGTTTGTGAGAGGCGTGTTCTGGTAGAGTGTGACGCCAGAATACCAAACAACGCTTATGAAGATTTGACTCTACAGCCTTTAGAAAGTTACAGAGGCGCAGAGCTTCTCCTGTTAAAGACCCTCATTTCACAGCACAATGCAGCAATAAAGCAGAAATTGATTCAGCTGCTTTTCCCCTGGAACAGTTTGTATCAACTTCTTTTAAAAGTGCAGATTCTGCAGAAAAGTTCAATTAAATATGACAAATTAAGCTATAAGAATATTGTACTGTGGGACTGGAAGCACAAAAGGGCCGAACAAATGGAAACAATATATTCATGTTGGATACACAGCTTCAAATATGGTTTGTGTTTTGACCTAATCTTGACATTCTTGACATTTGTCTGCTTTTGCTATCAAAAAGAAGAAAGAAAGCGGAAAAATAATGCTATTTTATTACCGTACATACTTTATATCTCCTACAGAAAACAAGCAGTGTTTTCAGTGTATTTTGGGATATTTTACAGTTTGAACCCAAAAATGACCAGTCTGTCAGATGAGGAAGAGCTGGAGTCAGAGATTCAATAAAAAAAAAAAAAGTTTACTAAAGATAGTTTGCAGTGTTATCAGCAGAAGCCAGCTTCAACACTCGCAAATGAGTTTGTAAGCCGCTCTGCTTTACAATCTCAAAACAATAACAATTATACATAACATCATTAACTGCGTCATACATATAGGTGTTTTAACCTTAACCCAGTTTGAACACAGATAGACTAAGAACATTTCCACGTGGGTGCGTGCGGGTGTACTCTCAGCCGTGTTTATCAAAGCTGGTTAAAAAACGGCATAATCTACATTCAGGCTACCTTATTCTTACTACACAAAGTCTATTTTGAAAATAAGGAAAATCACTTCAAACAGAGTTAAAAAATAATAATACTATCAAAATCACTTTAGACCGTATTAACACATAGCAATACAAATAGGAACAAAAGTTGCTTTCAATCATCAAGCTCTTCAGTTCCGCTCAAGAGGTCTCCATGACCTCTGACCTGGTTTGGTTCCTCTTGAAAATAGAGTTACAAAGTGAGGGGCAAATGCACTGAACATTCTTATATTAAGCAATTTGTTAACTTTATTCATTAGTCAAAATAATTTCAAGATTAAATACTGATTCAAATAATCATATTAGAAAGTAATGAGAAAAAGGATAATAAGACTGTATTTATATATATATATATATATATATATATATATATATATATATATATATATATATATATATATTTATATATATATATATATATATATATATATATATATATATATATATATATATATATATATATATATATATATATATATGTTGATTCTTGCTTGAGACGAATTGGATGACAAAATAAATGCGCTTTCCTCAAATATTAGTTGTAACCATAGTAACAAGTCAGTAAGTCAGCAACTGTTGACGGGAGCTTTCTTGGGGGCACTGACATGTTCTTCACTGAAAGCCATTGGGGATTAACCAACTTGCAAATATGCTCAACAATATTTGTAAAGAGGTAGCTAACATGTGTTACTATGAGCTATTAGATATGCCTCTGTCATTTACTTGCATACACACAATTTCTCTCTCTGACGTTTCCTCTCTTTCTGACTGTGAATGATTCAAAGCAGGATCTAACATTTTGGCAATATATTTAAAGGATTTTAAAAATAATAAATTAGTCAAATATTTAAATATTAATTAACTATTAAATAACTAACTGCTTCAAATCATGGTATCAAGTAATAATATTTCTCATACAGAGACACCATAGAATGTGAACACTGCATTGCAGAACAGAGGGTTGCCTTTTTTTTTTTTTCCTAAAACACATTTTATTAGTGGTCCAAAGGTGTGGCGGTTATCTGTATGTGAAGTGTGTCAGTTGGAGTTCTTCCACTGAAACAAATTACTGTCCACAGACCAAATCATATACTTTAATTTGTCGCTAGGTCTTTCAAACACCTCTTTAAAAATGTTATCAGTTACTTGGATGTAAAATAATAAAATTAAATAAAATTTA
The DNA here is from genome assembly GCA_903798195.1 of Danio kyathit. Classification (NCBI taxonomy): domain Eukaryota; kingdom Metazoa; phylum Chordata; class Actinopteri; order Cypriniformes; family Danionidae; genus Danio; species Danio kyathit. Next base: position 56,704,261 of record LR812521.1, on the reverse strand, counting down.
GTTAAATTTAAAAAAAAAAATGTATAAAATTAAATAAATTCTAACCCTTATGCACGGTGGCCGAGAGAGCTTAACACGCTGCAATTTAAGAAAGCACATGCAATTACAAAAAACACCAGCAAATAAAGAAACGATCTTTATCAATTTGACAGCACACGTGTTGCAAATTGATCACAACACAAACAACTGAAGAAACGCGCTGCAAATTAGTCACAACATTTGCAAATATCCACGTAATACAAAGGAATTGTTTCTAAGGGACCCAAAAACATAATTGACACTGTTGAAATACAGTATGGATGTGTGCTGTCAAATTGATGAAGATCGTTTCTTTATTTGCTGGTGTTTCTTTGTAATTGCATGTGCTTTCTTAAATTGCAGCGCATTAAGCTCTCTCGGCCACCATACTTGCCCTGTTGGGGATGTTTTCATCTACTCTGGGGTGATTTTGAGTCTTAATTCTGCCATAACTTGTCTTGGGCAAATTTGTTACCCTTTTGTTATGTTTAGAATGAAAACATCCACTAATCTAAACTGCTGTAAAAATCCATCAGTTATATATATATATATATATATATATATATATATATATATATATATATATATATATATATATATATATATATATACAAGGCTTAATATTAACTTTTTTGATCACCAGCCAATGTGGCTAGTAGATTTCCAGCATTACTAGCCACTCGCCATTTTCACAAGCCACACTTTTTTTGTTGGGAATATATATTTTGTATGCATGAATTTGACTTTGACATGCTAAAATGACTTAATTTAGATGTGTTACGTCCACATGCCTTCTCATTCATTTAACTTCTTGTGTGTGTTGTGTATTAGCTTGCTCAGTGTGCATGAGCAAATGGGTTGTGTTGCAATACAATACGTTTTTATTTCACATGAGTTTTCAGGGCTCAAAATTAAGGATTTACCAAATTTATCTCTGACCACACCAAATAAGTATTTCTTAGCCACAATTTTTATTGTATCAAAACAAGGAAAATATAGCTGTATAGGTGCACTTTTTAATTCAACAAAACTTTTCTTTAAAAAAAAAACATTACATTTATTAAATAATTATTGTCATGTATCTAAAATATGCACAGTAATCTGTCCTGGCTAAAGCTCCCAGATCACCAGTTAACATTAACGGGGAGTAATCTCCCATTAAGGCAATGTTATTATAAAGAAATATAATTAAACCATATTAACAAAAATAACTGCAAGCAAAAGAAAGCAGGTGAAACATACTGTGTTTGAAAATGAAAGGATGAGCACGCGCACGGTTAATATAGGCCTGTAAATGTAAGCAGTGACCGCTGCTGCTTCCAAAAGAATATGTGTATTTTTGTTTTAATCTTGAGCTCTTGAAAGCAGCAAGACTGTGGGTGTACGATCATCGCTCTTTGTCCAGTCTATTTCAAAGGGAACCGATCACACCAGCTGCTCTTCCTCTCGGCACGGTGACGGTTGCTTCGCGCAAGTAAACGGGAGCGCGCACACTTTTTAACAGTCGCGCATCACATCTTCTGTGCGTGCGAGAGATCATCCTCTCATTCGGCATTTACCTGCTTTCTGCTTGCGCGAACACAGTTCTTTTTGTCAGTCGTGCTGCTTCTCGATTCAAGATCACATTTGCATGAATATTGGGCCACGCTTATTTTCAAACCCTGCTTTTAAGAAAACTACAATTTAAAAATGATTTCCAACCAGCCAAAGTGGCTAGTGGCGGTGTCTGTCTAACCCGCCAGAGCTGAAATCTACCCGCATTTGGCGGGTTGGCGGGTGTTAATGTAAAGCCCTGAATATATATATATATATATATATATATATATATATATATATATATATATATATATATATTAGGGCTGTCAATTGATTAAAAAAATTAACTAATTAATCACACTTTTTTTGTGATTAATCATGATTAATCACGAAAGTAATTAATCATGATTAATCATGATTAATCACAAATAAAAAAAAAATATCCAAAATATAGGCATTGCAAATATGGAAATTGGAAAATTACAATAATAATAAAGTATTGAATACAAACAATTCATCACCTTAGAATTATAAGGTTCTATCTGACATTTTTTGTCAAAATTGAGTTATTAACATATTCTTATTAAATGACAACGTATTTACATTATGGGATGTTTTTTATAAGATGTTTACATTTAAGACGTTTTATTAAAAAAACTAAACAAAAAAAACTAATGTTACACACATACTGTTTGCTATGCAAAAACTTTGAAGCTCAATATCTCAAAATCAATCAGAACGCAGATAGAACATTATAATTCCAAGGTGACTAATTGTACTCATTGTAAAGTTGTATTGCGAGTTGAGAACCTTAATTATAAAGTAGAAACAATTTTGCCTAGTCCTCCTTAACATTTAGCCAGTTGCAGTCTATTGACATTATCGGTGGACAACACACACACACACACACACACACACACACAGAGAGAGAGAGAGAGAGAGAGAGAGAGAGAGAGAGAGAGAGAGAGAGAACGCGCAGCACAGTGCACTCCCTTCAGATCATCAACACGCACGATCGCGTTGATCAAATTTTGCTTAAACTAAGCATTCTTAAAGTATGGCTGTATTTCTCAAGCAAGGATTCTGACACAGCAAAGCAGACGCTTTACAAAAGTTGCGTGTAGGGGGGAAACACATCAAACTTCATGAAACATTTGAGGGCGCTTGGAGTCAACTTAGAGAGGAATGGGCTGTCTTTGACAGCTTGCGACATCATCTGCCACTTTCACTGAGTACATTTACATGGATCCATATTATCCTTTATCCATATTTCTTTACACATTAAACACACGCAGGGCCGGAGCAAGCTGAACTGGCGCCCCCAACCAGAAAGTGAAATAGAAAGTTACCGGTTTGCGGATGAAAGTGAGAACCGGGAGGGAGCAGGTGGGAGTCGAAATGAGATGAACGTGAGGACAGGGGGGTTCGCTCACTATTCTGCCGCCCAAGGCGGTCGCCTCTATGGAAGTGCTGGCCCTGAACACACGTCGGCCACAACAGGAAATAAAAAAAATCCTGCAACTGCGTTAAATGCGTTAATTTTTTTTTAACGCGTTAAATAGTTCAAATTAATCACGTACGTTAACGCGCTCTAATGTATATATATATATATACAGCTCTAATGTATGTATATATATATATATATTATTTTTTCTTGCAAAAATCTGCTAATCAATCCTAATCAAAACTACTAATATGTTTAGTAAATAACTGTATTTTATCTCTTTAATTGCCAAATTCCTAAATTATGTCACTGATTTAGGGAAAAAAAAAAACACAAAGTTACTTATTTACAATATAAAAAGTAGTTGTGGACTGGATTTATTTTTTTTTTTTACTTTATTTTTACCTTTTCTTTTACCTTACAGTCATCTTGAATGTGAAAGATTAGTAACAGCATTGCCTTTGATGCATTGTTAGTATTTGGGTAGCATAAGATTTTTTTTTTTCACCTTAATTTACTGTTAGTACTGTTTTACCCCATTGACTTCCATTATAACCACATTTTTTTATTGCAAAACCATGACATGGTTTTCCCTGTTAGGAAGAGGTAACATTTGTAGTTTTTACTGTTGATCATCAGTTGACACCGTTAACCCTTTAGAAAGGCCTGTGCAAAAAAAAAAAAAAAAAAGAAGCTTAGTTTTTGGATTTTATATGGAGTATAACAGCAAATTAAAATGTCTGTGAGTGTGTGAGAGTGACCTTCTGAGGTGCAGAATTTACATTAGGGTTGCTTCCACATACACAAAGAATAACAATTTTTTTTGTGTGTATTTTTTCCCTCCATTCTGATATATACATGTGCATGTGTTTTGTGTGTGCATGTGTGTTAAAAATAAAAATCCATTAAATATGAAACAGAGACATTCGATATAAAAACTATTTTAATTTCCAAAAAAAAAAACATTGTCAAAACCATAGCAACTAGAATTGTTACATGATTTGTGTGCTCTGGTTTCCAGTCAAACTCCTTTTTGCTTTCATTTTAAATATTGAAACAAGATTAGTTTAAGAACCAGGGCCATATAAACACTTCAGGCAAGACAGTGCTTTATGTGTGATAAGAAATGATTGCATGTCCCTCTCTTGTTGCTTTTTACACATTCGCACAAGCGCACAAAGTGACATCTTTATGTGTAATTTTAAGCATAGCCATTATTCCCTTGTGCATTAGAAGCATCTGCTATAATGCAGCTTTTCTCAGGTCAGTCAGCCTGAGCTCTAAAGGAAACTAAACAAGTGTGCATAATGCTTTTTAAATGATTTTTAGAAGCCTCAATTATTAAATAGCTTTCAGTTATTTTGTACTTTGTGTAGCCTGAAATGAAGACGGATATCGGAAATGCTAAATGCAGTTAAGTTCCACTTTAAATTGCCAGAAGAGTAACTTTAATATTTAAAACCGGTTGTTTTTTTCTGCTTTTATGTTTACAGTCAGGGTGTAATGTCCTTAAAGGGTTTTCCTGGCCTCAGAAAATTACTCATTCATTATTTATTTCATTATAGTTGTTGTTGTTTGTATTTATAGTTTGTTTAACTCTGCATTTCATTTGCTGTGAATTATAATAGCTATAGCAGAATAAAAGTATATCTGGTGGTTATTTTTGTTAAAATATATGAAGTTATATTTGCAAAGTAAAAATTGTATATTAAGATTTGTGCAGTTATGTTCTGTGAATCTCCTATGGTATGCGGGGTATGTTAATATTGTCAAATGTTCAAATATATGAATGCTGTCCATTTTATGTTTTGCAACCTTTTTTTATATGCCATTACATGCCTTTATGGTACACTGTAAAAATGATTATGCCAATTAGTTATGATAACTTAATATTTTAAGTTAAGTAAATGTATCTGGATTGAATGTGTTGACATAAGTTATATATCAAAGTTTTACTTGGCTGAACATATTATTACTTAGAGTCATGAACTCATATTTATTCATTCATTCATTCATTTTCTTTTCGGCTTAGTCCCTTTGTTAATCTGGGGTCACCACAGCGGAATGAACCGCCAACTTATCCAGCATATGATTTACGCAGCGGATGCCCTTCCAGCCGCAACCCAACACTGGGAAACACCCATACACACTCTTTCAAACACATACACTACGGCAAATTTAGCTTACCCCATTCACCTATAGAGCATGTCTTTTGACTTGTAGGGGAAACCCACGCGAACACGGGGAAAACATGCAAACTCCACACAGAAATGCGAACTGACCCAGCCAAGGCTCAAACCAATGACCTTCTTGCTGTGAGGCGATCGTGCTACCCCTGTGCCACTGTGACGCCCCACTTGTATATATTAGTTAACTTAATTTTTTTTGAAAGACATTTTTAATGAAATAAATCGACATTATAACAATTATATACTATATATATATATATATATATATATATATATATATATATATATATATATATATTATACTTTTTTTTTTTTTTTTATATACAGTGCTCAGCATAATTTAGTACACCCCATTTTGAAAATGAATATTTTTTTATCCATTTCTCAGTGAATATAGCCAAAGTATTTTGGTGCATTTAAACAAACAGATTTATTAAAACAGATATATTTATTAGGGATAGGCCTCAGTTTAGTCTGCATCAAACCTGCAACAAAATGTCAGCCTTCGCTAAAAGGCTGGTTAGTTTACCAATGATTAGGGCCAATAATGGTAGCCTATTACAGATTTCAAAGAAAAATCGGAATATTCATTAATTTTCTTTAAAATCGGAATATTAAAAAAGGAAACATATGGTGGACCATAACAGATCATATCAATGTCATAATGAATGCTTAAATAATGTAGTCTATTTATTAGGTCTGTAATTTTTACTAAAGAAGATTTACTATTTAAGTTAAAAAACTCGGTTTCGGGATCAGAACGGTTAAAAAAAATATTATCGGTGCATCCCTAATATTTATTAAAATTATATTTTAGTCACCAAACAGATTTAAAAATTGAAAGATAATACAATTAATTTCAAGCAAAATAATGCAAAAAAAAATTACTACCTACAAAATTTCAACTTTTTTTTTTTCTTCTCTTGATTTTTATTTGTTTTCAGTGGTATAGTGTGGACAGAGAGAGCTGTTCAGAAAAGCTAGGTGAAACGCCAGTGTAGACGTGAATTGTTTTCATTCTAAAATGCTGTTTTAAAACTAAAATATATTAGTGTAAACAGGGCCCTAGTTTGACGCTAGGTGTGAGTGGTGTCATATAATGACAGGTTCCAGAGCTCAATACGATTAAAATAACACGTAAAAAAATAATTGTAACATTTTTTTTTTCAGCAATCAAACATTATAACATTTAAGTCTCCATTAAAATTAATACACACTCACGTTTATTCACAACGAAGAAAAATATGGATATGCGTCCTTTCAGACTTACTAGACACTTCCATCCAAGTATGTTGGAGCTACACTCTCCACAACGTTGTCCCTCCAGGTACTGGATTGGACACTCCTGTTTTAAAGCATGTGAAGTGAACTAAATTAGAGGAAGCCACGCATCGCTGATTCTGTTCACATCTGTACAGTCGGAGAAGCGTATTCTCAGAAGAGTCTGGTTCCAGGAGAGTCCAGTCATGGTAGAAGTTTCTTTATGCAAATATATTCCACCTCTGGAGCAGAAACTTTCCCACCCTGATTAAATAGGCAAGAAATGCGCAGCAAGCCATGATTCCTCCAAACACGCAGAAGTCATTGCCAATGGGCTGTGTATCTCTGTTGTATCTTGCACTGGCAACACATAAATGATGCAAGACAAAGAGACGCCAGATCTGATTGGTATGTGTGCCTGCACCCAAAGGAGGAATTTTAATAAGTTGTTGAATAGAGATTTACATCCTCTGGTATAACACAGTCTCGGTTTTCTTTCAGATCTTTCGAGATGTTAGACGAGTGGAAACTTTCGTTTTATGAATAAGATAGATATACAGACTTGATTATAGGAATTAATTTCTTTCATTTTACATCCAGCAGATCTTATCCTGAACGTCCTTGAGTCTCGAGTCTCTAAAGACATTTAATGAGGTGCTGTATTGATTTAGTCTGTGTGGAAGCATGAACGTATAGATGCGACGATAAATAATAAGAGGTTTCTTTGAACGTATCCATTTTAACAATATGCTCTATTTTACATTCAAGCTGTAAGATCTTAGCCTGTTAGAGTAATGAACCTGTGTGGGATTATTTCCCAGCCAAGACGGACTGTTATTAGTCTGAGTTATGTTGATGTATGCAACAAATAGGTCTGTAGGGTTATGAGGATTTGTCATAGTACAACTTGTTTGGAAAAACAGACTGAATTGAATAGAATCTCAACAAATTTTGCATGCCAAACTAACTTGGCTGAATCTCATTTTACCAAGCCATTGGTAATGACTTGCAACATGTTTTGTCGTAATAAGCAAATGAAGAATAGGTTGGCCGCTAAAAGCCTTAAAAGAAGTTCAGTTTACATATAATTTAAGCATTGTTTGGAACTACATTATCAATACTTGGAAGTTTAGCTTCAATGTTACTTTAGGTTGAATTGACCCACTTTTTGATTTATATAAGTACACTTAAAAAGAGTAACTACTTTACAAATATATTTCATTTGTACTCAAAAAGGTTGAATCGTGAGGTGACGCTGACAAGGGAGTTGAGGACCCAAACGCAGGTTTATTTAGCAGAGAGATGGTCAGGCAAGCAACAGTCAACACAGGGACAAACACATGTGCACATGTGGTCAAAAAGGTAGGCAGTAGGCAACGTAAACAAACAAAACAAGGCAAGGGTCTAAAACACGGCAGGACAAGGCAAGGAAAAACGCATCGTAATGTTCAGTATACAGTTTTTTTTTTTTTTTTTTTTTTAATAGAGCACATTTAAAAACAACAGATGTTGACCAAAGGGCTTTACAAAAAGACCAGCATACAAATCTATACATTTGTATAAACAAGTAAAATATATAAAACAGATTATAATTAATTAATAGCAATCAAAAAGTAAGAGACAAAAGGTGATTTTTTAAATGAGACTTAAAAGCACCAAGGGAAGAGCATGAGGGGCTGTGACAGAAAAAGCCCTGTGACCTCTTGATTTTAACCATGATTTAGGAGCAACTAGCTGAAACTGTTGTTCCGACCTGGGGTGCGCTTCCCAAACAACGACGTAACTCGCGGCTGAACTATCATAGTGCGATGCATCGTTTGGCAAAAGAACGATGTAGTGACGAGTGTTTCCCAAAACTCGTAGTTTCTCTAGTGCAGATCCATCGCTTGAACCACATTAGTTATAACGTAAAACGCCCATAATGATGCTCTAAACGGGGTGAAGTAACTACTTTAGAGAACAACCCCATCATTTCTTTGTGCAAATTATATTGTTTTACACAAACACGCATTTAAAATAAAATCCAATATTAGTTTTGATATAAACATGCACTCGTTTTCCATATTAATTGAAATATATGTAAATTACACATATAGGGCCTGTGTTTCCTTTACTAATATTATTGAGAAGTTGAACATTACATATTCTATTCTAAAACATAAAATCACTTACAAAACCTAACAATACTCTAATATCATATATAAATCATATAAATAAATAAATAATGAGGCGATTTATTATAAATATATTTACTTTAATAATAATATTAATAATATTAATGATGATGATTATTATTACTATTTAGGATATTGTTTATTTATTTTAAAAAAATTACAATTTGACACATGCAAACCACAGCAGAAAGTTCTAACCAACAGACCCATGTCATATACAGTAGAGATACTTAATAAATAACCCACTATAAAATAAAATAATTAATGTATGCTATGTTTTTTATTTTCACAAGCTTTGGAGATGCAACATAAATTCCGATTTTAAATTTAATATACCTATAGCTTTCGCCATGAGGCTGTGTTCAAAATGATATCAATGTTTTCAAAGTGCACTGCGAAGAGAGCGCAATTGTAAACATGAAGATCGCTAAAACTGAACTGTAAAAATACTTTGAAAGCAAATTACACCTAAGAGAGATTAACTTTTTAACTTATTTTTAATAATTCCAACTTTGAATATTAGAATGTTCTAAATGAATAGGGCATAGGGGGGATAAGTGGGAATAGAACACAGCCAGGAACTATGCTTCTAACTACAGCTCCAGAGGTGTAATTTCATGTTTGCGACGCAGTGTTTGCGAATGTTCATTGGAACGATGGATTCGGGAATCAGCAAATCAACGAACTATGTTAGTAACGACGGAACTTTCGTCCTTAGTTGGCTAACGATGGTTTTGGGAAACGCACCCCTGATTGGCCTCAATGAAGTGTGCCAGTGAAGAAGCTCACCGATGTAAGTAGGTGCCAGACCATTCAAATCTTTAAAAACAATAACAATAACAATAACAATAACTTGTACTGAATCCTAAATTGAACTGGAAGCCAGTGAAGGGATGATAAAACTGGTGAGATACTAGAAACATTTTTTGTCCCAGTTAAAAGCCTAGCAGCTGCATTTTGAACCAGTTGCAGGCATACAATCGAAGCCTGTGAAACTCCTAAACAGTGGCGGCTGGTGTTAAAAAATGTGGGGAGGGCGCAAACACCAGAAAAAAAAAAACTTTTGGTAAAGTAAGAGTGTAAAAGCCATTTTTCAGGTGATGCATCAAAAACTAAAATATGACTAAAGCATACAATAAATGCATCACAAATCAGTTAATTTTAGTTCAATTTGGGTTTATTATCAGTAATGAAGTAATCAAGATAATCAGTAAACACACACACACACACACACACACACACACACACACACACACACACACACAAACAAACAAATGTTCCCTAATCACTGGCCAGTAGCACTACTTGAAAATAAATTATGCTCTCTTTTTTTTCTGGCTTGAAAATTTCTCAATAACCTTTTGGTTCAGTCATCTCAGTCACCAGTCTCTTCTCTATTGACAGCATGACCAATGCATTTAGCCTCTCTTGCGTCATGCTGTTTGAAACAGCACACGGAAATAGTAAAAGGGATGACTTACTGTACATCACAACTTGGCAAACTCCGTTTGTCATAACAAGTGCTGGAAAAGCCCCGAATATTTGCGCGCTCGCGATCACTTGACTACTGGTGAATTTGCAAGAAAGGTCGATCTGGTCCAAGCTCCTTTCCTTGATCTTTTTTTCTTCATCCAAACGCCTTGTGAACGGATATCTTTGCAAAGATCCAACGGAATTTTCCTTCATCTCGAGAAATTGCATTCTAAGCTCTTCGGTGAGAATGGTCCAATCACATAAGGCCAATCATATAAAAACAAATATGATTCGTTCTAACAACAAAAATGGGAGTGTTCGGGGCGCAGAGCGCTGCGCCCCAAAGACAATTTAAAACAGGCCAATTAGAGCTTATCGTCATATCACGTGCATTGAAAATGTTCGTGTACCTACATAGACACCCATTAGTCCGGCGCCCCGCACACATATGAAAAAATATTGTTCATACATTTTTTTCAATAAATGTTAGTATGACTACAATAAATGTTAGATTGTTATAATTAAATCAATTTATTTTGTTAATATTTGTGATAATAAACATTAACATATTAAAGGGGTCTAACTTGAAGGGGGGGGCGGCGCCCCAGCGCCCTCTATTGACCAGCCGCCACTGCTCCTAAATACAAAGAGTTGTAGTAGTCCAATCTGGACATAATAAAAACATTGATGATGGATTCCAACTCTTTGAAAGACAGAAAAGGCTTCAATTTGGCAATGTACCTTAATTAATAGAAACCACTTTTGACGACTGAATTTATTTGCTTGTCAAACTTTAACTCGGTGTCAAATATAACTCCAAGATTTTGCGTGACTGTGAACCTTCAACAAGACTCAGCAATGAAGTGTGTGTGCGCTGTATTTAAAGTCCATGTAATTAGTTTGTAACGATCCTCTGGCTGTGTGTATGCAATCAGTCCTGATCAGGAACAGGTGGTGAGTGTGTGTGGTGCATGACTGAATCTTGTAGTCCATAATGGCGGATTTGTAGTCCGTTAGCAATCTGCAACTGCTAGATTGCTAATAATCATAACAAAGGTATTAGTTAAATGCAAGATTTTGTTTATTTTTTTCTAATATTTTCTTTTAAGCATACTCTTTATATACAGTACATGATCATATAAAGATCAAACAAAATACTGCATACAAGTTCAGCACATAAAATAGTAGACTTTCCTTTCAGCATTTTTTTCCCAAGGGATGTTTTAAGTATGCTTTCTCTAATAATTTTATATACTTTTTATATCTATTTAAGAGGTTTTTAATGTCACTGGATGATGTTGTGAAGCGTATTTATTTCCATGGTATTGCTTGTGGTGCAATAATCATTAGCTGGACTTAGCTGACGTTAACATTTTGATCACCAGCCACTTTGGCTAGTAGATTTCTAAAATTACGCACTAGCCATTTTCACTAGCCACAATTTTTTTATTGGGAAAATATAGTTTATACGCATACATTTGACTTTGACATGCTAAAATTACTTGATTTGGATTTTGTGTTATGTCCACATGCATTTCACTTTTTTGTGTGTTGTGTATGAGCATGCTCAATGTGCATGAGCAAATGGGTTGTGGTTTCATAGTGTCACACTGCAATTAGTTTTTATTTCACATGACTTTTCAGGGCTCAAAATTAAGGATTTACCTAATTGACCACAACAAAAACAAACGATTAGTTTTTAGCCATACATTTTAAATAATGTGTCAAAACAAGCGAAACACAGCTGTATACATACATTTTTTATTTAACAAAACTTTTCTTAAAAAAAATGAAATTTTAAAAATTATTATTTTCATGTATCTAAAACAATGCAAATAGTCCTGGCTAAAGGGCCCAGGTCACCAGATAACTAAATGGGGAGTTAATCTCCTATTAAAGCAATTTTATTGTAAAAAAAAAAATACAATTAAACCATATTCACAAAAATAACTATAAGCAAAAGAAAGCAGCTGAAAATCATACTGTGTGTGATAATGAAAGGATCACATTAACGTTGATAACAATCTGTTCAAAGAATGGTTAAAGCAAAAGCAGCAACCGCTGCTGCTTACAAAAAGACTTTCTGGAGCTCTTAAAAGCAGCAGCAGGACTGTGGGTGCATGAGCATCACCATTTGTCAAGTCTATTTCAAAGAGAGCCAATCGCACCAGTTGTGTTTCCTTTAGGCACGGTTGCTTCACGGAAGGAAACAGGGCCGTGCACGCTTTTTAAACAGTTGAGCGTATCACCTGTGCACACAAGTTATCATCCTCTCATTTAATTCATCTGCTTTCTTTTTCTCATGCGAAAAGTTATTTTTTGTCAGTCCTGCTGCTACTTGATTCTAAGATCACATTTGCATGCATATTTATTTTGCATCTTTATTGTTGAACCCTGCTTTTAGGAAAACTACAGTTATTTTATTTTCCAACCAGCCAAAAGGGCTAGTGGGAGCAGCTGTCTTACCCACCACAGCTGAAATCTACCTGTGGTTGGCAGACGTTAATGTCAAGCCCTGGACTTAAGATAATTATACGTTAAGATGTATCTACCTTTTTGCAAATCTCAAATAGGTTATTGGGCTTCCTTTTCTCATATGTGCCATTTACATGTCCTTCTTGTCCATGAGAAGCCAGCCAACTTGTGAAAAATATATCACCTTGTCTATACTTTATACCCACACGACCCTTCCCTAAACCCAATCGATAGTGTTTTTAAAACACAATGAGAAGAAAAAAGCACATTGTGGCTGCATGGTTTAACCATGATTTCACATTGTTTTTTTGTTTTTTTTGTTTAGTTTTTTTTAAACCTGGTTTCTGGAATCGTCATTTGCCGGACTCAATTCGGGCCCCATGTACAGCACCGTACAAAACGAGCTACCGGGCAAACTGACCATTCGTCTACACAGAGTGAAACAGGTGAGGCAAACATATTCGATTACAGCTCACATGTTTTTTTTGCAATTTATTCAAATAAAACTACCCATTATTTGTTGATAATACTGTATGTCCCAGTAAACATCCGTAGTGTGAAAAGGAACAAAAGTTGTCTGTGTTATATCACCCTGTATTGTTCATTTCACCCAAAAACTGCAGGCAAATGTATGGGCAGGGACGGATTTAGTGATTTGGGGGCCCTAAGTAATATGCACCCTTTGTATTTGTATTTATTTATTTATAATAATAAATACTTGTCTTGTTTTCTCCACTTTTAATACAATCATTACATTTTAAATAATTTATTTGCTTCAAGTGAATTAATAACTAAAAATACCAAATAAAGTTTTGATTTTGGTTTTTAAAACTAAATCTTCACCTGATTTGACTGCTAGACTGATCCATGATTGGGGCGGGGGGACACATTTGCATGGATGTAATAATTAACTCATTCATTCATTCATTCATTATCTTTTCGGCTTAGTCCCTTTATTAATCCAGGGTCGCCACAGCGGAATGAACCACCAACTTATCCAGAACATGTTTTACACAGCGGATGCCCTTCCAGCGGCAACCCAACTCTGGGAAACATCCATACACTCTCATACACTACGGACAATTTAGCCTACCCAATTCACCTGTACCGCATGTCTTTGGACTGTGGGGGAAACCAGAGCACTCAGAGGAAACCCACGCGAACGCAGGGAGAACATGCAAACTCCACACAGAAACGCCAACTGACCCAGCCGAGACTTGAACCAGCAGCCTTCCTGCTGTGAGGCGACAGCACTACTGCACTACTGCGCCACTGCGTCACCTGTAATAATTAACTATTCAATTAAATTCATGTTTATTTATATAACACTTTTTTACAATGTAGATTGTGTCAAAGCAGCTTAACATAGTTCTAGTAATTAATAATTAATAATTAAGTAAATTTGTATTTGCTAGACACTCACCAAACAAAATATGTCACAAAATGCCATTTCATATCATTTATAAAACCTTCTAGGTGTTTATTGGAGGCCCTCAGATTTCCTGTGACCCAAAGCGCTTATTAGTTAAATCCCCCCCTGTGTATGCGGAAGAAGATTTTTGCGTTTTCACAAAAAATGTAGCCCTGTGCACATATATCCAGACTGCAGTGGTAGTATTTTGGCTAGCTACTAATGCTTGGCGAAATTACAAATGAACATTTAAGCTAAAAACTTAATTTAAGTCACATTACAATTCATGTTTAAACGAATCATGCAACTTGTTTTACTAAGGAAGTCAGTTTAAAGGTGTTTGTGCTATTACTGTCTGCACTTTTTTTCAAGAAATGCCAGATGTTATCCAATTTATTTATTTATTTTATTATTATTATTTTTTACCAAGCCACATTCCTTTTAACTTGAACTGCTCTTAGTGTATTTTGTTGGTCATTATGTAAATGAGCTGCTGTGTCTGTGTTCTTCAATTTGCAGACTCACAGCAGAGCAACCGCAGAATTTTACTCTCCCATCAGTGCTTTTACAAGATTGTGCTCACGCGCTAATTTGCTCACTTTAGTAAATCTGGCCCTAAATGTTCAACAGAGCTGATAATAATCAGGTATGGATAATCTACTAACAACACAGGCTCCCAAAATGCTTAAGACATGCTTTTTGGGTGTTAATTAGTGGTGAAAATATGAGTAAACCAAGCATCACAAACCTCAGTAAATCATGGGATTCATTACAATACTTTTCTCACATGAAGCTTGTGCATGAACAATTGCTAACTCAAATACATATGCAATAAGTTCTGTCATTTTAATAATCTGTCTATGACTTTTTGTCTCTGATTTTGCTCTGTCCATCCATCCATTCATCCATTCAAAATGTCAGTTTTACCAATTTATATTGACTAAACACAATTAGGGCTGCAAGGTGGCGCAGTGGGTAGCATGTTTGTCTCACAGCAAGAAGGTCGCTGGTTCGAGCCTCAGCTGGGTCAGTTGCCGTTTCTGTGTGGAGTTTGCATCTTCTCCCCATGTTCGTGTGGGTTTCCTCCGGATGCTCCAGTTTCCCCCACAGTCTAAAGACATGTGGTACAGGTGAATTAGGTAGGTAGGCTAAATTTTTTGTAGTGTATGAGTGTGTATGAATGTTTCCCAGTGATGTGTTGCAGCTGGAAGGGCGCCCACTGCGTAAAACATATGCTGGATAAGTTGGCAGATCATTCCGCTGTGGCGACCCCAGATTAATAAGGGGACTAAGCTGAGAATAAAATAAATGAATAAATAAACACAATTATTTTGTATCAATTTTTTTATTATTATTATTTACAGCAGTAAAAAAATTCCTTGGTGTACACAGATGATTTCTGTCAAGAAGAAGCCCCTTCTGATGAATGCAATCCACTCCAAAACATAAAGACAAATACTTAAGGTAAATACTATTGTTATTACATTACTATGTCTTTCAGTTCTTAACCCTTTATCGGGCGAGGAACCATATGGCGTAGCTTCATTGACACTGATTACAATTCTATGTCAATAGAGTTTCTTTGTAATTATTACAATAATTTAAAGACAAAATGTTAAGTCTTAAACAGCCCCTACTATGGGTTTTTGAAAAATGTCATTCCATGCAGTGTGTAACAGCTTTAAGTGAAGTGATATATCCAGCCAAGGCTTTAATCTGAAAGTGCATGTTTAAAACTATTGATTCATCTTTAAAAGAGTCGACTCATAGTGGATCGAATGAATCGCCACTGTAACGAGTCTTTAGCCGTGCCGGCGTGACGTCGATATGGAACTCAAGCCCCGCCCACTTGTTGCACAGGCAGACCCAGGAAAATTGAAACCCCTCGACCCCGCCCACAAACAATGTAGAAAGAAAAAGAGGAAGAAAACACTGTAGCAGATCCCGGTTGAATCAAGTCACATGGACGCTGTGCTCTGAAGTGTGAGGGAAAGTTAGTGTTATTTTTTCTCTACCCAAAGATGAGGCTGTGAAGGGTCAGTGGTTGAAGTTTATTTTTGCAAAAATACTTCAGCATTATAGGCCCAGCCTTGTGCTGTGTTCTTGTAATTTTTCTGACGAGTGCTTCAGCAATCTACACGCTTACAATGGGGGATTCATCGGCCGTTTGTTAACGGAAGGATCAGAAAAGATTATCGATGTATGGGACTTTGTCAGAGCTTGACAGGAACTTTACAGTACACAGTTCATGGATCAGTTCCTTCCTCCATTTCACAAGTGTAAGTCAGTGCGATTAAAATGGTTGCCTCCTTATTTTCTCTAACTTGCAAATATGTATTTAATTGTGTTTTGTTACTTGTAACTGCTTGTACTGAATCTGGTTAACTTTTTATATTCATATATCTTGTGGTTAAGCAGTGCTTAATTTGTAAATTGTGAGGTCCCGGATCAGAGCGGGATAACTGATCCAGCATGTTACAAGAGGAGAGAGAAATAACGGATGGGTGTTGCGGACGAAAGTGAAGAGCAGGGGTGGGGGAGATACTGTAGGTTGCGGACACGAAAGCATAGATCGGGGAGTGGTGACAGGGGAATGTTGTGGAAGATAGTGAAGAGGGTACGGGTGTCGCGGAAGAGTCATGCGGGGTGTGTGAGGAGGGGGATTGGTAAAATGAGATTTCAGAGGTTCCGAATCCATCCAGCTTGTGAGGAGGGGAATTGGTAAAATGAGATTTCAGAGGTTCCGGATCTGGCTTGTTAGGAGGGGAATTGGTAAAATGAGATTTCAGAGGCTTTAATGCACTCCTGCATTGGGCTCACACGTATGTTGTGTTCACACCAGATGCGGAACGTGCGGCTAAATCGCGCTATTCGTGAGTAAATAGACGCGTGAACATTAAAGTTTACTCGCTTCATTCGCGCGTCAGACTCCGCTTCATTCGCGCGTCAGACTCCGCTTCATTCGCGCGTCAGACTCTGCTTCATTTGCGCGTCAAATTCACTTCAAAACAGATGCGGATTCACGTCATGGGCAGGGCTTCTGTCTGCCCGGTGACTGTAGCTTCGTTGCTAAATGGCTAACATGGATTTTATTGATAAAATACCTGTGTTTATGTGCTTTATGAAGGCTGAAAAACAACGTCGATACGTTTGGAACAGTGTCTGAGTCCACTCGATACTTTCTGAGGTGCACCCAGCTCTGTGAGCTCATAAACTCCTCCAGAAACTTAACCTGGATGACGGAGGCTTTCAGCGGTGCTGCTGACTGAGCCAAGCCCAGTTTGATGAACTGTTGTCGGTTTCGGCTGAAGGATTTTCCCTGGGACACCAACAAAAGGTGCTATGTCACAATCATGCCATCACAAGAGCAAGCTCCTGATTGGTTAACGCGGCGTGAATGTCCGCAGAAGTTCAGATTTTTGAACTCGAGCGATTCGCGCAATTAGCGTGTTAAGCGCGTGAAACGGTCAATTCGCGCGGTATCGCATTCACATATATCGCGCCGCAGGATGCCTATTCGCGCGTTTGCATTGACTTAACATGTAAATCACTCGCGCTTGACGCTTCTTCCGTGTCTGGTGTGAACGCAGCATTACACTCTGCACTCTGACAACTTCAAAATTGTTGATAAGCCGTGCTTACTTAATTTCTATCTGTCTCACGCTAAACGCAATCGACCAATCACAACAGACTGGGTCATTGGACCAATCAGCACAGATTAGCATTGCGCTAAGGAAGGGTTTGGGAACAAAAGAATCGCTAAACGAATCATATGGGAGTCAGTGGGATAATTATTATAAGACAATGAAAGTGTTTTTCGACCTTGCATGCATATCAGACTGTTGTTGGAGACCCCCAAAAACAAATATGACACTTTTTAATGCATAATAGGGACTCTTTGAATGTTCAAAGTGTGACGCGGTGGCGCAGTGGGTAGCACAATCGCCTCACAGCAAGAAGGTCTCTGGTTCGAGCCTCAGCTGAGTCAGTTGGCGTTTCTGTGTGGAGTTTGCATTTTCTCCCCGTGTTCACATGGGTTTCCTCCGGGTGCTCCGGTTTCCCCCACAAGTCCAAAGACATGCGGTTTAGGGGAATTGGGTAAGCTAAATTTGCTGTAGTGTATGTGTGTGATTGAGCGTGTGTGGGTGTTTCCCAGTGATGGGTTGCAGCTGGAAGGGCATCCGCTGCGTAAAACATGTGTTGGATAAGTTAGGGCGGTTCATTCGGCTGTTGCGACTCCAGATTATTAAAGGGACTAAGCTGAAAAGAAAATTAATGAATGAATAAATGTTCAAAAGATTTGTAATAACCCCTAGTAAGGCCTTTTCTGATGAGTATTTTAATGAGTGCCCTACAAAGACTTACACTAAAAAATATTATCTCAGGAAGATTGTCACAATTCGATCATTTCTTGCAGTTTTTTAGGAACTAATGTTTTTTTTTTTTTTTTTTTTTTTTTCAAAGCAACACTTTACTGCCATTCTCTCAATTACTATAATGTTTCGGATTCTCACACCCCCCTTAGGGTGGGAGTTTGCAGCTGCTGTCAGGATGTCTAAGTCTGTTTGTTTTGAACAAACAGATGTCTCTCAAAAGGAATATGAGATGCATTCACTTGAAAAAAAAAGGGGGAGCCTAGCAAAAGAATTGTTGTCTTCTGTGTTTCGAGACCGCTATGTTATATTCATGAATTCAGAGAATTCCTGCATCGTGTATGGATGGTGTGGAAGAGTGCTTATCACTTAATTGCATGGAAAACAGTCAGCAGAAGAAATCACTAGAGATTGTGGGTTTGACATGCAGACACAGAAATCCGTAAAATCCATCCCAATGTCTTCTATTGAAAACAAAATTCGCAGGCATCAAAATGTGTACTCAGATTCTGAAGTTTCAGGAAACCTTGAGCAAACCTTAGGGGTGCATAAAAGTTTTATGACCACATAGTAACAGAAAAAAAAAACAGCAATAATAACACAAACTCTCTCTCTATCTCTCTCTCAGTTTTCTCTCTCTCTCTCTCTGTGATTTTCCAGAAACTCTTAGTAACATCATTAATCACTGAACCGAGGTTGAGCAGAACGCAGAATGTGTTTGTAAGGTGCTGTTCTGTCCCCAATTATAATGTAAATACATAGCTTGCAGTAATAAAGCCATTGATCAGATTTTAGAGGAAGCAACTCTAATGCTGAGAAGAACTTGTGCAAGAATTGGATTTTCTGAACTCTGGTGCGTGACACGAATCTGAGATTTGTTTCATGCAAACTCTAGTGTGATTATCTTACTGGGGTCTGCAGATCATGTGTGTGCCAAAACATGGGTCATGATCCAAACCAACACAATCTCATGGCAATTTGTACCTTTTTTTTTGATTTAGTGGCTAATTTGTATGAATTCTCACGATCTCTTTCGTAGAACTTAGTATGATTTGTTTATTCCCCAATGACAGTTGGGTTTAGGGGTGGGGTTGGGTTGGGTGCCACACCTCCTTTTCAAAATCGTACAATTTCGTATGACTAAAGTACGAATTTGTATGAATTAGGCACTAAACTGACAAAACAAAATGAAATAGTTACGTTTCCTTGTGAGATCAGGCTGTCCAAACAGATCACGGATCAGCCATGATACATTTAGCTCCTAGCTAAACAATAGTAAGCTGATGTCTTGTACTGTACTGTATAATATAAATTGTAGTGTTATTTAACACAAAATAGTATTCATATACTGTGTGAAAATAAACATGTCTGTAATGATTTTGCAGTAAATAATTGCAAATTGTTCATGTGTTAAGGGCAATTGCAATAGATCATAAATACAAATGGACATACATGTCAGCAATAGCAAGCTGTACATTGAACTGATATTCTACATCAGCAGTGCATATTTACGTTTCAAGGGATAGTAAAAAAAAGCAGAAATGCTCATGTAAATAGCAGGTATGGTTAACTTGTCTGCTGTTTCAAGAAATGACACAAAGGTGTGTGAATGTTCAAGTAGCTGTGTTCAGCTCAGTATGTGCCTTTGACCTCTGTTACTTATATTTAGGGCTGTCCTCAACTAAAGACTTCCATGGTTGACTAGTAGTCATTAAAGTTAATTTAATTTTGTCAACTTATTAAACATTTATTTTTTTAAACCATATTAATGAGGCTTTAATTGCCTATAAAGCCTATTTAGCGCTCAAGCATACACATCAAAATTGCCACATCATTGCAGCAGAAGTAATGATTGTGAATGGATAAAGGAAAACCAAGATAAAGGCTGCATTAGCATCTATAAAATAGTTTTGTTTATTGGTTTATTGGCTTAAAAGATGCAGTTGAGTCACTGATTTGTCATGTCTGCATGTGGATATGCTGGGAAGTATCATGCACAAAAATCTGAAAATGTTTTTGTAGATGTTTTGTTCTTTATAGATGTATTATGTCTGTAAGGCATGTAAGCCTATACACAAATGTTTTGTGTTATTTACTTGACACACTCAACTTCACAAAAACAGAGATGGTGGTTTGCTTTCATTAATTTACAAAAATCTTGGCCCTATCTAGATTTACGTTTTACCTGTCTGACCATCAACACTACTTTGTTATCCACCAGTCTACTCTATGCCAGCTACTGCTTTGGTTTCTCCCAGTGTTCCTCAGGGCTCTGTTCTCTGGCCTTTACACTTTATCATCTACATTCTTCATTTAGGTAACATTTTATGTTATATATTTAGAACTCTAAGGTTTGGGTCACCTCTAATTCATAAGTACACTGTAAAAAAAAAATCCGTAATTTTATGTTTTCTTTTGACAGCTGGGTAAATTTCTGTAATTTAACAGCTGTTATTTCTTTTTTTTTTTTTTCAGTTGCCGAAAAAAACCCCATAAAATTACATATATTTTTTTTTACAGTGTATGCGAATTTAAAGTCAATGTGAATTAGAAGTTGCTGCGCAATACTTATAAATGTAAATGTTTCTTTGTACATTGCATGTACAGTATTTATTTATAGTTTTATACTACATGTACACAGTACACATGTAATTACAAACTTTTATTTTGTGTGCAACTACTGTGTCGTTACATTGTAATTACATCCAAGATAATATATATAATCTTAAACGTTTCTTTGTATATTTCTTGTACAGTATTTGTGTATTTATACGTAAATATACGCATTACATATGTAATTATAAACTTTTATTTTGGATGTAATTACTGTGTAATAGCACTGTAATTACAATTTGAAAACATTTTAATTACACTGCTATAACAATGTAATAACATTGTTATTATTAAATTGATATAACAACGTAATTACATCTATGATCGTATTGTAAATGTGTTTTTGTATATTTCATGTACAGTGCAAACTCGTAATTAAAGAATTGTATTGTGCATGTATTGACATTGTAATGACGTTGTTATAAGATTGTATTTACATCTGAGATGTAATATGTAATTCTAAACTTATCTTGTGTGCAATTACTGTGTCATTACATTGTAATTACTATATAACTACTTTAGAAATACATTGTAGGTACATCCAAGATAATATTTATAAATGTAAATGTTTCTTTGTATATTGCATGTACAGTATTTGGTTATTTATAGTTGTATAAGTAAATATATACGCACTACACATGTAATTAAAAAAGTTTATCTTGTGTGCAATTACTGTGTTATTACATTGTTGTTACTATGTCATTACATTGGAATTGCATTGCTATTACATTGTATTTACAACCAAGACAATATTTATAAACGTTTCTTTGTATATTTCAAGTACTGTTTTTGTGTATTGATATGTAAATATACACAGTACATATGTAATTACAAACGTTTATTTTGGATGTAATGACATTGTAGTTACATAGTTATAACATCGTTATTACGTCTGAGATGTAATATGTAGTTACAAACGTTTGTCTTGGTCGCAATTACTATGTCATTACATTGTAATTACATTGTTGTTGCGTCCAAGATAATATTTATAAATGTAAATGTTTCTTTGTATTTTGCATGTACAGTATTTGTTTATCAATATATTTATACATGAATATACACATTACACATGTAATTACAAACTTTATTACTATGTTGTTGCATTGTAATTATATTGCTATTGCATTGTATTTACATCATAGACAATATATATAAACTTACATGTTTCTTTGTATATTTAATGTACAGTATTTTTGTATTTATATGTAAATGTACACAGTACATATGCAATTACAAACTTTTATTTTTAATGTAATTGCTATGTAATGACATTGTAATTACAATGTAATTGGACTGTTATAACAATGTAATTACTACATTGCTATTACACTGTTATAACAATGTAATAACATTGTAATTACTACTTAATTTACTTAATTTGAACAAGACAAAATATGCATCCTAAAACATTCATTAAATGTCAGAAATCAAACAAAATAACTTTCATCATCAACATATTGTTACAACACCCTTTTTTAAATTTAATTACTTAGCAGACTGATTGTATTTCTTGAAAAGTAATGCTTCAATTAATGATCTGACAGATATAATCGTACAATTCCAAGTGGAAAAAATACTTTTTAGATTTACAGTAGAAGGTTCTATCTGCGTTTGCCCAGTTTTTTTTTTTTTTTTTTTTTTGCTCTTTTTTAACCCCAATTTGCTAATTTATAAGACTTTTAATAATTTACATTTAGAGTACATTTAGGGTCTCTGCTATGTTAATGTCTGAAAGAGAACTGTTACATGCACATTGTTTGTTATATGGAAAGCATAAACTTCGAAGCTCAATATCTCAAAATCATTTAGAACGCAGAGAACCTTTTAATTCTAAGGCGACAAAATGGATTTTGATTAACTTTGATCAATACGTTATTACAGCAATCCATGTTTTAGGGATTTTACGGTAAGAAAACCCTTATCACATGTCCTTAATGGGTTACTGTTAATTGTTATAAACTGTGTTTTGTGAGCAGTATACTGTATATGTAGTATAATAATTAAAATTGTTGTTTGAACAGATTGCTTATATATATCATAAAACAGTTTTATTTATATAGCCCTGGTTTCTTGAGCTAGTTTGCAATGAATGTTCAACATGTTCATTGACAGCTTCAGGTGTCAATTGTGATAAAGTTTGCTTCTCAGTTGTCGCACACTGATTTCAAAGTGCTCTATCGCATACAGACATTGAGCTATTTCAGCTTGACTGAGTTTCTGATCAAACTAAAAACAACTGCAGTACATATTACACTATACATAGCTTCTGTTTGCCTTCAGACCAGGAAAATTCAAGAGAAACAGCACTGGGAAAATGAGAGAAATTAACTTGTGATTTCTAAAGGAAAAAAAAAGACTAATAATTGTAATGCATGGCTTTTGGGGGCTTCTGTAGATGTAAAACCACAGTGATTATCGTATTTTTTTCTGGAAATAAATGAAATTCTTCCTGACTTTTATCTTCATTTCCAAATGCACAATTGTAGTCAAAGTGTTTTAAACACACTGTGGTGTTCTTAAACAGTATTTCCTATTTTAAACTAATGCAGAAATCCAGCTAAACAGGGAGGTTGAATAGCACATTAAAAGCTTTTGGGTATTGTTCCCACCGTTGCAGTTGTAATTACACAGTAAAACATATGCAGTTCAATGCACTAAGTAAAAATAATCATACATTTATATAAAGCAGCACATTAATCAATATCATCACTGAAAGTAGCACTGCAGCTTGGATGGATTTGTACAGTTTCTTTGCAAAATAATGTGGCACCTGCACTGTTAAAAGAGACAACGACTGTGTAGAGTGTCTATTAAGAGCTGTACTCTGTGGTTCAAACATTGATTTCAGAGAGCAGGTCCTGTGTGTTGCTTGGAAATGTCAATTCACTCCTTATATTGTTAGGAACAAAATGTCATATGGAGCCAAACTTGCCTGCAATTATTTCAACAATATTGGATCCAGGCCTCAAATCTACAAATGTGACCATTGGTAAAGGATCTCGCCTCTTTGGCACAACAAAGTTTGTTTTAGGTGCAAACTCCTGAAAGCCTGCAAAGACAAATTCAATAAAAATGACTCGAACATTCTTCAAGACTTTTATCTAACATTTTTTCCCCCAAATTCTCTCACTAACTGTTTGTCTTACTCTGATGTTGACTACTAAACCAGTACTGTTTTTTTGCTAGGGTATTTTGGGTGGTTTCTTGGATGTTGTGTACAAAAGTGTGCTGGCTAGTTGCAAAGAGGTTGTTAGGCAGCTGCTAGGGGGTTTCTATGGCATTGCTGTGGTAGTTAATGATAGGTGTAATACAAAGTGGTTACCAATGTGATTGGTCATTGCTAGGGTCTTGTTAACCAAAGTGTTCTGACTAGATGCTAGGGGGTTTCTAGACATTTTCCTGATGTTCTACGTGTTTTTAGAGGTTTTGCGTTGCTAAGCCACCAATAGGTGATAACTAGGTTGTTTTAAGTAGCTGCCAGGTTGTTGTTAACCAAATTGTCCTGAACCAAGTTGCTGAAACGTTTTAGTTGGTTGCTTGAGTGGATATTTGTTAATGTGATTATATGCATTTACTAGGTGTTATGATGCTTTATGGTTAGCTTTGTTATGTTGCCATGTTTATGGTTATTGTTATGCTGAGTTCAGACTGCATGATTTTCAAAGTAGTCGTGTCACAGATGTTTTCACACTGCATGACTATCTGGGCTAGCGTTTTGTCAGTGCTGTGTTTACACTGTATGATGGATCGGCGACAGGAGATTTCACACTGCATGACTTTAAAATAGGAAGAATCACAGACAACTTTGTCTAAACTACGTCTCACAACCGAACAAACACGAGAAGTGACATGGAAACAACGTGAGGTCACGTAATATATCTTTCGTTATTAACTACATAATGTAAACAGAAGGCTTTAGCTTTAGAAACTTGTGTTGCTCACCTGGCTTTTGAAGAAAATTAACAATCTCTCCTCAACTTTTTTTTGCTTTTCAAACTGATTGTGATATTGATCAGATGACACGTCAAACAGACACAGTGCTCCTGCCAAATTTACACTAGTTTTTCCTCCATTTCTTGCGTCCAAATAAACTGAAAATGAGCGCTTTTAACTTCTCCCCCAACCTCCCGCTGGCCTGAAGGTACCCGTACAAGTGGATGCTTCTCTCTAATTGGCTGTAGCTGGTCGCTGATGTTATTTTCAGTCATTCAGTTACACGGCATGATTTGAATCGCAGACAGCTCCAGATATTTAGCATGCCAAATATCTCACGGGTATCGGCGACTCATCGATGATTCTTTCATATCGCGTCCTTGATAGTTCATACTGTGTGATTGTCACTCACGTGAACGAGCACCGATTTGCCTGTGATTTCAGGCATTTGTCGGCGATTTCTCAAAACCTGTTGGTGAGTCAAAATCAGGGCTAAAATCATGCAGTCTGAACTCGACCTTAGTGTTACTAGGATGCATTTGGCAGTAAGTAATGTATTACATAATGAGTTACATAATCTTTCTTCTTTAATCTTCTAAAAAACTTTTTTAACGGTAACTAAAGTAACACTGTGTTTTCATTTACATGTCTGAGTTACTTTTTTTCAAAAAAAAAATAATGCCTGATACTTTATTTTCCTATGTATTGTCTGGAAGCTGCCCTGTCCCTGTGTTTAGAGACATTAAAGGTGCAGTGGGTGATCTGCCACAATGCTAGCCTGTTAGCATAAATCTCTGAAACACCGTCCCTCCCCTGCCGTCCAAAGCCACGCCTCCTGAAAACACGGGCACGTGTACCTTAAAGACGACAGCAGAACCCTCTCTCATGTGTTGAGCTAAAGCTAAAGCTTGGCCAGCGGCGTGCAAGAATTACACTCATTATTACACTAATTTCTAAGCCATGCTTACATGCTATTTATAACCGAATATTCAGATATTCAACGGTATTCAGACGGTAAACAATATAGGGAACGTGTCACAGGTTGTCATTGTTCAAAAATGAACCAATGTGAATATAAACCCATCTTCAGCTCAGTAAAGCAGGCTTGGCGGAATAGCGCTATTTACTGATGTTTTGTTGTTAAACTAAATAAAAATCTACATTATCGATGATGTAAAAGGACCTCATGAAACTGAAAATAGTCACATCAGTCTTTCGCCGGGAGATTTCAGTGGCTGAACAACACTTCTGTGCATATAACCTATTCATAACAACCCAATCTACATCAGCTCTGCGTGACAAAAATAGTTTTAAAACATACTGTAACATTACCTGTCTAAGAGAAATACTTCAGCCATGGTGTCGTCCTTCCTCCAGCGTGCAAAAGTAACTCCAATATTGATTCAGGATTAAAAAAAAGTTTCTATTCAGCATGTTTTTACCGCTCGCTCTCGCACTTGCTCTCTTTCTCGTGAACGCGCAGCACGTGTATACACAAACGGCAGAGCTGCGTACAAACAGGTGCGACGTAGCTCAAATCTGCATTTGCTGACAGACCGTTTGAGCTACGTATCAGAGTTATGGGAGATGTCGGCCCGACACTATTTTAATTAGATGAACTTTTTTTTTGTCTTATGCCTTATCCAGAATATAAAAATACATATAAATACATTTAGATCATTTACTTTAATCAGTACTATTGGAATGTGAAGAGACTTTCAACCAGCACAACAAAAATGTTTCACCTACTGCACCTTTAAGATTGAGTAGGTATATGTTGTGTATTCAGTATAACAAATTCAGTATCCCTAAAAACGGTTAAATGCAAACTGTAAATATTCATTGCTGATGAGTTTTGTATTTTCATGTATCCTGTTGTTCAAGCAATCCAGAAAAGCAGCACAACAATAAGATTTGATTGAGATCAGTAGTACACCTGAATTTACATTTTATTCAGCCTGAGGTTTATTCACTTCAATGTTTTCCCTTTGTTTTAACCTGTTAGCCAGCACTCACTTATGGGGATATACACCAGACTAACTTTACAGTTTTTCTCAGATGCTTTGGTGCATTTCTCACAACACTATTTACATTTGCACAACAGTTAATGCATTTCTTGAAACAATTAGTCATTTGTGCACATCATAGTAGCAGTTTCTCATTCCTTCCAACAAATTGCAAATGCTTTTGGACATGCATCAATTGCTTTTATACAACTCTCTGCTGTTTGTAACATTATCATTTGCTTATGTCATGTCAGTCAAAATTAACTAAACTTGTAAATGCTGAACAGTCATTCCATATAAAACTAATAGTCCTCATTTCATTACTTGAGTCATTACATACAAAAATGTTGAACTAGTTGTCAAAATCTGTCTAATTTTATATAAAAAAAAATTCCTGAAAATGTCTATAAATTGTACAATTTCATGAATGATTTACAGACCTGTGTATGTAGTAAGTTCAGTTCCAATATGCTCTGCAATATTGCTTACAGTTGTGCACAGCTCTTTCCAAAGAAAGTTTATGTTTGTTGTAGGTGTGTTTATTATTTTGCACAATGCTGTGAATAAATTAGAATTGTAAAGAGCAAATGCAGTAAAAATGTGAAACACACATATTCAGTGTCTTGTACTCAGATACTTCACTAAATGCAGTGATGTCTAACTTTACTGTAGTTTTCCAATGGCTTTGCAAATAGTATATAGTGCTGTCTTGAGCATTTTCAGAAAGTGTCACCCAAATCTGACTTTTTTTTGCATTGGAAAAAATGTAATCTTGTTCATAAACAACGGTGTCAGGACTTTTCATCTTGATGACACTGACACTTTTATTGACATGAATACTTGCTTTTGAGGAATGAGCTATTCATTTTGAGCAAATGACACGCTTTTGCAGGTTATCTACTAGGTTTTGCAGTTTGTACTAATTGTTTTGAGAAATGCATCAACTGTTGTGCAAATGTAAAAAGTGTTGTGAGAAATGTACCAAAGTGACTGAGAAAAACTGTAAATAGCAATAGTTCTTGAAAAAAAATGGGTATCACTGGAAAGAAGACACTTTGAGTTTTACTATGGTCCATCTAGAAAGTTTCAAGGGAAAAAAAATATTGAAAAATTATACAATATAAAGTAATGAGAAATAAAAAAAAAATATACACAGTGTTCACAATTAGTTTTTCCATATACAAACACATAAAATCTGTCATATAATAACCTTAAAAAAATATGCCTTAAATGCCAAATGTCTCATGAGTCTATATTTCAAATTTGATGAAGATAGCATGCAAAATTAGATTTCTGCAAAAAGAGTCTTACAATAGTCAAAATGTTTGGCTGTATCCATATAATGCCCCCTATACCCTAATTTAGTATTTGATACATTACTCCACTAATATAGTCTACTTAAATGAGTGAATGACAATTGGCCAGGGGCGCCAGATCCTCTTGAATTCCCCGAATGACCAGGGGGGCCAGATGCTCTTGAATCCCCCCGAATGGCCAGATCCTTTTGAATTCCCCGAATATCCAGGGGCGCCAGATACTTTAGAGTTCCCCAAATGGCCAGGGGCGTCAGATCCTTTAGTGCATCCTGAACCAAAGCCTCCTGACCCACTGGGGTTGAATGAACTGCCAGTGCATCCTGAACCAAAGCCTCCTGACCCACTGTGGTTAAGTGACATGCCAGTGCCTCCTGAGCCAAAGCTGCCTGACTCACTGGGGTTTAAAGAACTGCCAGTGCTTCCTGAACCAAAGCCCCCAGACATACCCCAGCTCAATGCTTTAGGCCCTCTGCAGCTCCACGCTTCAGGTCCTCCACATCTCCACGCTCCAGGTCCTCTGCAGTTCCACGCTCTAGACCCTCCGCAGCTTCACTCTCCAGGCCCTCCGCAGATTCACTCTCCAGGCCCTCCGCAGCTCCACGTTCCAGGCCCTCTGCAGCTCCACGTTCCAGGTCCTCCAAAGCTCCGTGCTCCAGGTACACCTCCGCTGCATGGTCCTGGCCCTCCATCCCTCCCCCTGTTCTGCCTCTGCTCCACCTCCCACCTTAACTGTATTAGGAGCAACTGGAATCCGCTCCTAAGAGAACGGGCTTTGTCATGATCACCAGCGATCTAACCACCAGAGATCACTGGAATACATTCACATGAACTACAAATCTGCCGGTTTATGGACTACAGGGTGCAGTCATGCAACACACACACTCACCTGCTCCAAGTCACCATTGATTAGACACTCACAGCTGAAGCTGCTTTTGGACTGATTAAACAGACTATATATACACCTCTCAAGCACACAGTTGGTGCTGACTCTTGTCTACTGTTTGGTGACACTACAACGCAGTTTCCTTTGTCTTGCTTTGCTGTGGTTTTTGATCATTGCCTTGTTTATTTGTTTATTCCTGTCTGCTTCCTGCCTTTGACCATCTGCCTGCCTATTGACTGCGATTCTAGATTGGCTGTATACATGTGTTTCCCCCTGTGTTGACCATTGCTTGCCTGACCATTCTAATAAACCTGCATTTGGATCCTGTTGTCAGCGTCACTATCCCGTTACAACAACAGACCCTTTTCTCATTTCTGGGTTTTTCATTAGCAGAAGTCATCATAGTTGGGAAAACTTAGACCGCAGTGAATGGGAGATTACAGCAAAAATAAAAAAAATTTATAATTTTTATTATTATTATTTTTTTACAATCTTATTTGTTAAAATAATACAAGAAAAACTCCACAATGATGTTATAAACACTTTCAGAAAAAGGATAAAAATTGCGTGAGACTGATGACGGCAGCCAGAGGAGAGAATAACCTCAAATTTGCTGTCCTGTCCCATAAATCCTGCATTAGAAATGCCTTGCACAAGTGGTAATTCGCTTTTTGTAAATTGAAGCAAAGATACATAAATAAAAGCATCACAACAGGCTTGTGAAAAGGGTCCATAACACTTTTATTGGTTGGATACCATTTTTTGTGCTGGTTGACTTCAACTATTTGACGAGACTTGGTGATAATTAATCAACACTTAGCATACTGTTCATTAGTAATGAAACAAAGTCTTTTGATTTATGTCATGTATACTAAGATTAGTATTACAAATTAATAGTCATTTATTTAGTGACTTACACTCATAGGATTCTGTGAATGCCATCTTGTGATCAGGTGTGGAAATTCATACACCGTGTGAACTCTGCCAGTGCATTATGCATATTCTCTAGCTGCTGAGTGTACACTGTTGCACACTATATATTGTGGTGAATTGTGGGATTAATTGAGTGCACTTAAAAAAAAGCGCACTATGGTTTTGGACACCACCACAAATGGCTGCTCTCACAAATAATGCACTATTGAGGGGAAATGGGACAATTTTGTGCACAGCCTACGATTGTAGATTGTTTTTAGCTGAGGTGTTCTGGGTAGTCATAAGCCCTTTTCACACAGCGATACTGGTAAATATTCGGAAAATTTCCAGAACGACTTTACTGGTAAATTTAAAAAAAGAGCTGTTCACACAGACAAGGACGTTCCGGAATTTTTACGGAAAAGATTGTTCCAAAATACCAGTAAATTCTGATATCATTAACCAGAAATTACCTCTAAATGGCTGCACTTGTATTTGTACACATAGAAGGGGTAAGGCTTTTGTTGATGGTTTCACTTTTAAAGCTTTAGCATTCATGCAGCTGCTTTGTCCCAGAGAAATCCAAAAGCAAAAGCGTGAACCACAGCTAAATGTTTACACATTTGTCTACATTACAAATTCTGTGGATGGATAAGTATCGTGAACAAATTTGAAGACAACATTGAGGAACTCTTTTGTCTGTCGAGATGTACGTAATATGTGTGTGTGCTGGTGCTCATCGGCTGCTTCACGTGCACAAGCATCAAGCAACTGAAGCAGAGCTTGAAGGTAAACAATCAGCAATTTATTCTAAGCATTTTATCAATACAGTTGGCATTCAGAAGCAACATAAAAATGTTGTCTGACTAAAAACTAGCAGCTAAATTAGTCTGTAAAAAAATATTTAAAGGCTTTTTATTTTCATAAACAGCATAAATGCGAATGCATCTGAATGTTCTGATTGGCTGGAGTAGACATCTTTCCAGCAATTGGTATGGATGGATAGATGTTGCAACACAGGATCATTATGAATATGAAGCCAGGTCTACATTTCTGGAGACAGTGAAATATGTAACTGGAAGTATGTCTACTGCTGTGTACACTTTTTGATGATCTCAAATTTCTCTTGCACATTCTCTTGTCACATAAATCCACCTGAGTGCACAATATAGACTTCAGCCCACCAGGCCAGCTTGCTTTCAACTGACTGACTGATTGACTAAGCGACTGACCCACCCACCCTCATCCCTAAACCTCCCTAAACCCAACCGATAATGTTTTCAAAAGCAATCTATAAAAATAAAAGCTATCATGGCTACTTGATTTCATCACATTTTTAGCCATTGTTTATTTATTTATTTTTTGCTTTTGTTTTACCTGGTTTCTGGAACCGTTCTTCACAAGAACTGTCGTCACAGTTAACTCAGTTCCGTGTCCCGAGTTCATGGGCATATGCGGTGAGCGACTGGACAAACGGGTAACACCAAAAAAGCCGTCCGTACGGAGGTGGTCAGCTGGTAGTTAATAAGGGAACAGAAGTTGTCAACAGCGTAATACTGCCCCGTAGCATTCATTTCAAAAACTGGCTACATAATTTGTGCTCTTCAGAAATCTAGACAGTGGTACATAAGAATGCCAAAAGGCTGAATATGCCCTCATCCCACCTCCTTCAAACCCAAACCCCACCCTGTCTCCTGCGTTCCTCCACACGTATAAGACAGATGAGGTCAAGATTTGTTCATATCAGCACCTCCTCCCTCAGGCTAAACTAGAGCAGGTGGATGGGAAGAGGGGATGTGTCTGCTCCGAGAGGCAGACCCTACCAAAAAGCCATCATTAAATTCCTTCTTACTGGTTTCAGTGCATTATTCATACCGGGCCGTTGAAATATAAATGGAGCTGTGTTGCTGAATCTCTCAAAGACTGGAGCCCCATAAACTTTTTTGCAGTCAGCCCGTCGCATTTGGTCAGGTTTTTTTTTCCTAAAGAGCCCAAAGTAAGAATCCTCGTGGAGGGCTATGTTGGAAGTTCTTGTTGGTCCCAGAGTCATCAATATTGGATGGAGAGCTGCGAGGAAAGCTTCATTGGCTAGTCGCTCATTTAGCCGCTCATTTGAAAATATAGATCATAAAAAGCTCTTGCAAACACTCGGAGCTGCATCTAAGTCAGAGTGAGTGAGAGTCAAAAAGGGAAGAATATTGAGCAGCAATGGCTGGATATGTTGACAGGTGGAGACAGGCTTTCCCATAGGAATGAAATGATTGAATCGTGCACATATTAACTCATCTATTGCACTGCACTGAGAAACTCAACGCATTTTCACTCCAATCGATTTTCATGTTAAATATAAACCATATGAAGTACAGAGTGTGTAGCTGTTTATCTGACTTCTCAATCATATTTACGCAACATATACCCATTAGTGTTTTGAACAAAATGAAACAGCTAAAATAAAATTTAATGCAGTAAGGAATATGTTTAGGATCGGAATATAAGGTATAATGTAAACCTAATAGTATTTTTTTTTATGTGCATGTATATGTGTGAGTGCTCGTGTGTGTGTGTGTGTGTGTGTGTGTGTGAGAGAGAGAGATTGTTTGTGGCTTATCTGCCAAATTCTACTCTATACAAATGTCCTAAGTGTCTGTCTGTCTGCCTATCTGTCTGTGCGTGTGTGTGTGTCTGTTTTACATTGCATTTGTTAGGCGTACATTTAGGTGCTGTGTCAGATTTTTCTGACTAATACTGAATTTATTGATTTTATTATGCAGATGAATATTCTTTTCTCTCTCTCTCTCTCTCTCTCTCTCTCTCAATTGGTCATACTCAAACACAAGTCAGATTTTTTTTTTTTTATTACACACCCTCAGAACAATTTTGACAAAGTTTGAGTGTGTATAGACAGATAATTTGGAAATAAATGAAAAAAAACAACTTATTTTGCTAAGATGAAAGGAACCATGTTTTTTTTTTTTTTTTTTTTTATTAAGGAAAAGTCTCTTCGAGTCCCTTCTTACAACTTAAAAGGCACCTATGATGAAAATCATCTTTAGTAAGCTGTTTAGACAGAACTGTGTGTATGTATAATGTGTCCACAGTCATATTGGGGTGATATAAAAACAATAATTCAGATTTTTAAATTTCCTGACGTCAAAATAGGACCCAAATTCCTCCCATTTTGAGGCCCACTCCAACCTGAAGCAGGAATGCAGTTTTCCCTGCCCACCGAATTAACTGACAGCCCCGTACTAACATGTTTCCATAGTAATGCGTATAATCATATCCACAAGACAGGATGTGCGCAAAGCAACTGGGATTAAAAGATCTGTTCAGCTCTCTGTGATCATCAATCATCATCAGATGTGATCAAGAATGAGTTTTACTAGTTTAAAACATTTTTAAAACAGTGCATGTTTGTAATAAAGTAAATTAAAGACAGTAAAATCGATATGCAATTCATCACATCTGCATGTCAGTACATTATAAATGAAGCCGATCCAATCCTGGTTTGTGGACGTTAAATCAGGTTTATTTTGTGCATTAATATAACGGATATCCACACAGCAGTGGATATTGATGTGGTTCTTGTCATATTTTCCATGCAAAAACAGTGCAAAATTGTGTGTCCCCTTGCTGTGTGTGTGTGTGTGTGTGTGTGTGTGTGTGTGTGTGTGTGTGTGTGTGTGTGTGTGTGTGTGTGTGTGTGTGTGTGTGTGTGTGTGTGTGTGTGTGCGTGCGTGCGTGTGCGTGCGTGCGTGCGTGCCTGCATGCGTGCGTGCCTGTGTGTGTGTGCGCGCGTGAACTTTGTAATGACATTATGTGTGAGACTCATCATTGCAAAAAGGCTTGAATTAACTCCACAACAAATACATCAAATATCCATTGGGAAAGTTCTTACTGTAGTATTTCTCACAAATGTGAGATCTGCCTTCTTCATGTCTGTCACTGTGCTGTTTATATGACAGAGCAGGAGATGGTGACACACTGACACGCACGTGAGAATGGTGGGCAGGGAGAACTTGTTAATTTGCCTGAAAGGCACAGGCAACAAAAACAGCTTCAGTGTGTTTAAAGCTGAAAAATCCAATATTCTGAAAGGTATAATAAATCATATGATGGGTGTTTTGAGCTGAAACTTTACAGGCACATTCTGGAGACACAAAAGGCTTATCTTAAATCTTGAAAAATGGGTAAAATAAGTGCCCTTTAAAATAAGCCCATGAATATGATGATGACAAGAGTTCGTCCCTCTGTGTTACACATTCAGCTTTCTTGGTGCAAGCATTGGATGGCAGAGCTGCTCTGCTTGGATCTGGATGCAACTGTTATCGGTAACTTGTGAAAAAATGCAGACAACATGATTGGTACCAATGTGTTATACCATCAACTTACCTGACGCATAGATTATGTGGCACAGCTGTTCTGCCAGGATCTGCATGCACCACTGTTTTAGTCAAGAATCACACTACATGCAACTGTTATAGTCATTTTTTTAATAATAATAAAAAAAAAAACATCCCATTGCACCCAAGTTCTGGCAAAAAAAGCACATTGCAATTATGCTATGAAAATTTGTGTGCCTGCTAAAACAAAAATCACATGACTTTTTTAATCTACATCCTGAAATTTATTTGATAAATGTCCATCAACATTTTTATTTGGCTCAGGTGTGTGCATATACATTTTTTTAATGTCTATTTTTAATATTTATGCGCACGTCTACATTTGCATTAAGCATTTTTATGCAATAGTGAAAAATCCACATAAAATAGATGGACAGAAAATAGATACTGTAAGAGAAGAAGAGTTTGATTTGTTGTTGTTTGTTTGTTTGTTTTAAATAACCAAATTAGTTTGAACTAGAGTACATCATCATCGCCATCCATAATCTGCACAGCAAAAAAATCAGTGTATATTTAACTCAATTGGAGTTTAACTTAACACTCCCTGGGTGTACAAATGACTCCGTCCAGTTTGGAGTTAAAATAACACTTTCTAAAGTGTGAAATTTGTACATTACTCTCAGAGTTCATTTTAACACAGTAAGAGTTTATTCTTACATCAAACTGGAGTGTGTGTTACCCTTCAAAGTGTTAATATATTAAGTTTTTCTATATTATTAATTGGTGTGTGTGACATAACAGTGATCAAATATGTTGAAAATAGTTTTAATTTCTTAAATGTTCATTAATCTTTTCAGAAATAATTTCAATACATTCAACTCTTTGCATTGCATATTACATTGTATATTGGGTTAAAAGTTTAACACTGAAAAAACAAAACCTCTTAAATATACGCTCTATCACACTCGTGGATTAAACTGTACTCCGGTTTTAACACTGATCAACACCAAAAGAAATCACACTGTATATTTAACACTGGAATTTTTGCTGTGTGATATCGGAAAATATTCTGAGAACCAAAAATCGACTTTTACTTGGCCAATTTAAGTTCAGCTTAATACAATAAAATTCTGAGTTCAGATCACTTTTTTTCCAATTAGTACAATGATCCTAATTTGTATCATAAACTTTTAATGAATTAACATATTTATTTTTTGATTTTAAAATGTTATTAACATCTTAGCACAATAAACAACTATTGTACTTTTGTAAAAGAATCTCTTTAAAGCTTTAATAAAAAATAAATCAGCAATCCAACTTTTAACAGCATGTTGTCATTCCCTTAAAAAAAAGAAAAAGTAAAACACTGACTGCTAAAAGCAAATGGCTTTGAGTGTAATCAGAGGATCACAGCTCTGCAGTAATCATGCATGGAAAACACTCACATTTAATATTTTTTTCAAATTCAACCAGGACTTCCATGTATTTTGATTTCATCAATTTGTTCCATGAGGACAAAAGGGCTTCTTTATGCAATACTGATTTAATTCAATTCGAAAAATGAAAGAAAAAAAAATCATAGCATTAAATCAGTTAATATTGCATACATTTAAAAGTAGAAGTTAATTAAACATAAATGACTCTGATTTGAATGAGCTGTTCATTTAATCTTGGTCAATTGTGCGGGACCGTTTACATTTTTAAAAAAATGGCTTCATAAGAATAGGGTAGATATGTATTTTAATGAGAGTTATAATGAATGGACTCACTTTTTTATTTATATTTGCATATTATATCTCAGGTAAAATGGACAAAGATGCATCCAATGTGCATTTACTTGATGAGTATGTGTAAGATGATATATCAGACCAGGGGCGCCCAAACTTTTTCTTATAAAGAGTCAAAAGTCAAACTTGATTGAGGGCTGTCGCCCCGTATTGCATTAAATTTACCATGGGTAATTTCCTAATTTATTTGCCAATAATTAAAAATAACTACAAAACATTGCTTTAAAACATATTAATTAATGATGCAGTGCCATTTTAAATATTTTTTATAATGAATTTATTATAGTAAAAACATAAACAATCCCATGTATAACAAAATGGAGATCAATGTTGAATACACTAGTTTAGTTGCTCTTGCCTTTGTCTTGATTTGCTCACCAATGTCTTTGTCACTCAACAATGTGCATTGTCCTCTATCTGTCAATTGACAGAATTTACATTCTGATTCAAAGTCTGTTTCATTTACAACATTTAATTGAAACATTCAGTTCTTTGTAGCTCCTCAATTAAAGAAAGAAACTAAGATTAGATTAGTTTCAACCAACTCCTCATCATTCTCCCTCTCTTTTCAAATGAGATGGTGGGCCAAACCAAAGGTTACCTTGGGCCAACTTTGGCCCGTGGGCTCTACTTTGGGCACCTCTGCACTACACAGTGTCATTCTAAATTACAAACCTTATAACACATTAATTACAGGACATATGTATAGATACAGTAAAGTTTGATGACATTCTGGCTTGACAAAGCTAAGTCTGAAAGGTTGCTAGCATGTTTGGCTTGCTCAACACATTTTTTTTTACCCTACAAAACTAACAAAAACTACAAATAAAAAAAAAATCTAAATTCAAATTTAGTTTTTCAGATGAAATAACAACAAAACATAACATAGCTATCTTTAAATCAAATGAGATCTTATGCCATCTATAGTAATATACACTCACCGCCCACTTTATTACGTCTGTCCAACTACTTGTTAACGCAAATTTCTAATCAGCCCATCACATGGCAGAAACTCAATGCATTTAGTCATGTAGACATCAAGAAGATCTACTGCAGTTCAAAGCGAGCATCAGAATGAGGAAGAAAGGGGATCTAAGTGACTTTGAACATGGCATAGTTGTTGGTGCCAGATGGGCTGGTCTGAGTATTTCAGAAACTACTGATCTACTGGAATTTTCATGCACAACCAAATCTAGGGTTTACAGAGAATGGTCCGAAAAAGAAAAAATATCCAGTGAGCGGCAGTTCTGTAGGCGCAAATGCCTTGTTGATGCCAGAGGTCAGAGGAGAATGGCCAGACTGGTTCGAGCTGATAGAAGGGCAACAATAACTCAAATAACCACTCGTTACAACCGAGATATGCAGAAGAGCATCTCTGAATGCACAACATAACCAACCTTAAGGTAGATGGGCTACAGCAGCAGAAGACCACACCGGGTGCCACTACTGTCAGCTAAGAACAGGAAACTGAGGCTACGATTCGAACAGGCTCACCAAAATTGCACAATAGAAGACTGGTAAAATGTTGCCTGGTCTGATGGGTCTCAATTTTTGCTGCGACATTCAGATGGAAGGGTCAGAATTTGGCATCAAAAACATGAAAGCATGGATCCATCCTGCCTTTTATCAATGGTTCAGGCTGGTGGTGGTGGTGGTGTTATGTGTGGGGGATATTTTCTTGGTACACTTTGGGCCCATTAGTACCAATTGAGCATCGTGTCAACACCACAGCCTACCTGAGTATTGTTGCTGACCATGTCCATCCCTTTATGACCACAGTGTACCAGTCTTCTCATGGCTACTTCCAGCAGGATAGCACGCCATGTCATAAAGCGCAAATAATCTCAGACTGGTTTCTTGAACATGACAATTTGTTCACTGTACTTAAATGGCCTCCGCAGTCTCTGGATCTCAATCCAATAGAGCACCTTTGGGATGTGGGGGGAACGGGAGATTTGCATCATGTATGTGCAGCTGACAAATTTGCAACAACTGCGTGATGCTATCATGTCAATATGGAGCAAAATCTCTGAGGAAAATTTCCAGTACCTTGTTAAATCTATGCCAAAAATATTAAGGCAGTTCTGAAGGCAAAATGGGGTCCAACCCTGTACTAGTAAGATGTACCTAATAAAGTGGCCATCGAGTGTATATATAACTAAAATGTAGGGTCAACCTG
Source organism: Danio kyathit (assembly GCA_903798195.1). NCBI lineage: Eukaryota > Metazoa > Chordata > Actinopteri > Cypriniformes > Danionidae > Danio > Danio kyathit. Next base: position 56,665,936 of record LR812521.1, on the reverse strand, counting down.
ACCTGGGGGTATCTTACCCAGTGTTACCTTATATATTTAAGTTTAATATATATTCAATGTGGCATAAAAAAAAATCTAATAAAATTGATGCTCTTAAAATGGTGTGATAGAAGAAAATTTCATATCCTCAGTAGAGTCATCTAAAGCAGCCCTTGTGTCACACGCAGGAAATACTTTGCTAAAATAATTCAAAACGGTGGTTAACTTCTCAATTTTGTTTGCCCTGGAAATGTAAACTGAGCTGCAAAATACCCGGGAGCTACTAAAATGAAATAATGTTTGAAAATGACTTGATCAATTCTCATTTCATGAAAGCTTTTTTTAAAAGAATGGATAGGTCAAACCGAATGTCATATTCTTCTGCATAATAAACAGCATTATTTTACCCTCTCCCTATTAAAAGCCTCACTGGCTTCTCTTGCGCAAGACTCCATTAAGGAGTCCATTTGATCTCTTTACTTCAAGCAAGTCATTTTCCTCACATGCAGTGTAACATCTCTGCGGTTGATGAGCTCCTTCTTTGAGCTGCAGAGTCTGCTCTTTGCTGGGCTTTGCCTTGGGATCGATATGGCCTCAATTTATTCCCCTTTAGGTAGTGGGTATCCAGTGTCCCTTGTTTTCTGAACGGGACAGCAAGCGAGCACTGCTATTGTGCTGTGGTCCCATGAGTCTTTCACTACGCTCTCTTTACCTGTAGTGATTTTGTTTGGACTGTTCCAGTAAACTTTAATTTTTTTTTATAAATAAATAATTTTATTTTCTTATTATTATCATTTTCGTCTAAATAAAATTATTAATAACCTTTTAAAAGTATATGGGAAATGTCAATTTTTTTGTTTTGAAATCAGTTTTATGTTGAGTGATGTCACTTCCTTTAGCTCCCGTCCCGCCAGTGTTGCCAGACGTATGATAATTATCGTATTTGTAAGATAATTTCGACGTCTGTACGATGTACGATCAATAATGTAAAAATTCCTATAATGTACGCTAATTTCAGAATTTTATGGCATTTAAAATGAGTTTCATTGTAATCTTAGGACTTCTATACTTATTGATAGCTGCATCTTGTGTCTGATGTCTGTGAGGAGAAGGTGGAGTTAGACACGTTTTCTATCCAATGACTAGTTTCTATCTCATCTTACGTTACATCTTCTCAGCCAATCAACGTGGAGAATAGCTCTCTCTCATGAGTTAACATTCCTGTTGCGCGCGGCCGTGCTTCAGTCAGTAGTGATGTGCGATACCACTGATTTCCTATCCGATCCGATACCAAGTAAAATGAAGGCGAGTATCGACGATACCGATCCGATACCGATACTTTGCCCAAAAATGACTGTTTGGAAAATTAAAAGTAGAAAGTAGTGTCCTTAAAAGTGTCACTTCGTACTGAATACGAGACATATTACAGGTTATTCTTGTTTATTGTTTATAGATGAAGAATTATCATACAAAAAAGCCAACTTACATATTTATTGACAGCATCTGAGCATGTATATCTTAAAACGCCTGCCTGAACATCTTAAAAAAACATTCACACTTCTACGTTTAGTGACAAGTTAATCATGTTCCCATGAAAGCGTTTTGAACCTTTTTTCGTTGTTTTATCATTGTCACAAAAAAACCCAAGCCCCCAAAATACAGCCAAATCGCCATATTTTCTCCCTCTGTACCTGGATAGTGCCTGCCTGCTGCACCTAAGGACTCTGAATTCGATGGCTGTCTCGCCCTAGCAGCACATGTGCCTCTCCTTTCCTCCTCTTCTGACCGCCTAGTCGTGACGTTGTCATATTCTGTCTTGCGATTTCCATGTAGATGTTTGATTAGGTTTGTGGTATTACCACGGTACCTCACTGTTTTGTTACACGTGTCACAAACTGCACCGTTTGAGTTTATGGAAGTGAAGTAGCTCCACACATAACTCTGCTTGCGGTCACCCATATTCAATGACAGCGTGACTAAAACACATGTGCCAGCAGACTGAGTGGCTACTGGCTAGCTAGCGTGATCTGACTGCAGTTGTATTGTGCCATATTACGCACATGACTTTGCAGGCGGAAGAACAAGTAGTTCCGACTAAGTTGGCATATTCAGATAAACTAGGGTAATTGTGGTTACTTTCCACTGTATTTCTATTTCCAATAAACTACATATTTGCTCCAAATTATTGAAATATCGATATTTTGATAAGATAATCGATTCTAGAACATACAAAGCTGGTATCGGAGATATCGATATTTTAGTATCGATCCGCACATCACTATCAGTCAGTCGTTTTCAGGTTGAGGTCGGTCAAGTTTTATAAAGTAGTGCTGAAAAGGAAGGTGAGAAGAACAGGAGAGTTTGCCCATGATGTTCTAGTTTTTCCCCCATTCAAATGCATCATGCAAACGTGTTTTTCCAAAGTTAATCTCATCAAAACAAAGCCACGAGATCGGCTCAGTACAGATCCTCTGGATGGGCTCGTGCACACCCTCAGACTGTTAAAAATTCGGGAGGGTGCACTGCTTTCAAGCCAACCAGCACTATGTTGCGCTCCATGTAGGCATCATATTTATAGAGGTAAAGTTTGTTTTATATTCGCACATTCGTTCACTTGGAAGTCTCTATATTGTTTACCATGTTTAATTATTCGATCGAAATTAGCATGCAAGTATGACTTTAAAACAACATTAACACTGTTTATTTGACTGAACAATGTTGGACTTTGATAGTCATTGGCTGCTAATATGATTTTGCTGTTTAGAGTTTGCAAATAATACTTTTATGAAAATATATTATTAAGGGGAAAGTCCGGATGTGCGAATATAAAACCAACTTACCTCTATATCATATTTGTACCGCAAAATGAATCCCTAAACATCTGGCAACACAAGCAGGTTTTCAATGAACCTTCCCACTAAGGTACGCCTATGTTCTTTTATTTTATTTATTTTTTTACTTATTGTGGTAATTTGCACCTTGTGTCAAAACTCTATTTGTCTAGATAATAGCTGTATCTCCGTTTGACTCTTGTACGATAATTTTCCTCCAGATACGATAATTTTGAGGTTCTGGTACGATACTTTCACATTTCCAATATGGCAACACTGCGTCCCGCTCTCGTCAGAACGGATTTGGACTTGAGTGAGACAGGTATGATATGAATGTGCTCCATGATAAAAGGTTAAAATATAGTCGATTAGGTTAAATTATTTGTTCATATCTGTGGATGACATGGTTTGATGCTGGATTGAGTCAAATAGTGTGCTTGTTAAGCAATATTTTTTAGTATAAAGTGAGTTTTGTGTTATGAGCTGTTACTGCCAATTTTTTAATGGCGGATTATATATTCTTTTTCTATCGACTTTGCTACCTAAACATAATTAAAAAAGGTGGATTATGTCTTTGAAATCGTCATGCAGTTAAAATTGTCAAGAAATATTGTCATTTTATGTCCAGTATGTGCCTTTGTAGTCATGTATTTTTGAGTTGTTAATCTGCTTCAGTTTTAATGGGGACAGTGGTTCACTTTTCTCTTTTTTTGCAACTCTCACAGAACAGAGAACTGAGAGTTTGTCTGTGTGCTGATTATCACTGTCCTGTCTTTAATAAACTGCAGGTATGTAATTGTAACAAAATTATAACCACTAAACGATCCAATATATGAAAGTCTGAAACCATTTTCTGTATTTTCAATGCATGAGATTATTTGTAGAAATGTTGAAATATATAAATGTTACTTATTTATGTATAAATATGATTTATTTTTGTATATTATGCAAGGTTGTGTGCATGTTATGTCTATTGTGTGTTTAAAGAAAACAAGAAAAACAAAATGTTGCATGTAAAACAATGAAAACGGATTTGGACTTGAGTGAGACAGAACAGAGAACTGAGAGTGTGTCTGTGTGGTGATTATCACTGTCCTGTCTTTAATAAACTGCAGACGTGATCCACCAAAGCCAGTGGTGTCGGAGAATTCTTTGTGACGAGAGACGAAGTCTGCTACACTCCTATTAGCCGCTAAATGCTAGGTTGCAAGGAAATGCTTATGAAACTATTATTTATGTCGACATATCATATTTACTTACACCCACCAATTTCCTGCAGCAGAATGAAGATTCTATTAAAGTCTGCTATTACATATGCATGAACACTGTGACTGACATTTTAACAACAGAGTTTCTGGTTGTCAGACAGTGGTTTCTCAATAAAGTAAAATGAAAGGTTTTAAAAATAGAGATTTTCTTAGGGCCCATGTAATGGAAGATGGGCTTTTTTCTGTGATCTTCTGAGATAAAATTTTAATGTACTGTGATAAATATTGTACAGCAGATAATTCTAGTCCTTTTGAGTGGCTTTCCAAGAGTGTTGGTGTAACATCACTGGGACTTTTCTCTATTTGTTTCGCTCTACTTGTGCATGTTTGCATGTTGCAAGCAGACTGTCAGTCCATTTAGTTTAGCAGTGGGGGAGATTTTTCATTAACTCTTTATGTGGTTTACATTGATATACTGTTTTGTACCAGTAGGTGGTGAACATTTTTTTAAGAGTGTCATAACACATCATTACACGGAGATATTGCAATACAAAAAATGGCTAGCACCAATTTACACTACCTGACAAAAGTCTTGTTGTCTATTGAAGTTTTTAAAACAACAAATAATAACTTGACTTCTAGTTGATCATTTGGCAAAGGCCTCTAGATTACGCTTATTTTACCAAAATAAAATATGATCATGCCTTGATTTTTAATTATTTAATTAGGACAGTAAGGTCTGTCCTTGCTTAGACAAAAATCTTGTCATTAACAGAAATAACATACAGTATAGAATATAAAGTCATGGTGCAGTAGAAAAATAATTAATATTGTGTATGACTCCCATGAGCTTGGAGAACTGCATCCATACATCTCTGCAATGACTCAAATAACTGATTAATAAAGTCAACTGGAATGGCAAATTCAGGACTCCCAGAGTTCATCAAGATTCTTTGGATTCACCTTCAATGCCTCCTCCTTCATCTTACCCTACCATGCTTAATAATGTTCATGTCTGGTGACTAGTCTGGCCAATCCTAAAGCACCTTGACCTTCTTTGCTTTTAGGAACTTTTATGTGGAGGCTGAAGTATGAGAAGGAGCGCTATCCTGCTGAAGAATTTGCCTTCTTCTGTGGTTTGTAAAGCAATGAGCAGCACAAATGTCTTGATACCTTAGACTGTTGATGTTGCCATCCACTCTGCAGATCTCTCACATGCCCCCATACTGAATGTAACCCAACGCAATCTCACGGCAATTGGTAACTTTTTGATCTAGTGGCTAATTCGTATGAATTCGTACGATCTAATTCGTACAAATTACTACGATTTGCACATCACCCAATGACGGTTGGGGTTAGGGGTGGGGTTAGGTGCCACGCCTTCTTTTTAAAATCTACATTTGCGTACGACTGAACTCGTACGAAACTGAATTAGCGTAAAATACTTAAGTTTTCTCATGAGATCAGGCTGTTTAACCCCAAATTATGATTTTTTTTTTTACCAAACTTGACTGATTTCTATGAGGATCTTGGGTCCATGCGGGTTTCAATAGGTCTTCTGCAGTATTTGTGATGATTGGGATGCAGTTCAACAGATGATTTGTCTGAAAATTTTACCTTCTGCCACTTTTCCAAATGATCAACTAGGAGTCAAGTTATTATTTGTTGCTCTTACAACAGGGATCGACGACAAGACTTTTGTCAGGCAGTGTATTTTATTTTTTTTTATAAACCTGGGAATTACGGCCCATTTCCCTAAATCTAAAACGCAAAAAAAAAAAAAAAAAAAAACACACACAGGTGTCATAAAAAATTTTTTTATGAACATTTGAGCAATGTGATACAATTCTTTTTCATATTATTTAACATATCGTACACTGTAAAAATGTAATGACAAAAAGTCAAGACAACAACTATTTTTTATGGTGCTATAACTTATTTTAAAAATCTAATTAGGTTTCAACTGTTTTTTTTTTAAGTTATACAAAGTTTAACTTTTTTATCAATTTGATTGATATAAGTTAAGATGACTAGACACATTTAGTTGATTCATTTAAAAAAAAAATTGGGCAGCAAGATTTTTTTTTTAAGTGTAACTTTTTGGAAAGTATTCAGATAACTCCTCATGTACGTGAATACACTGTAATTTAACAAACCACAGCCATTAATACTGTTAAATAAAATAAAAAAAAACTATAGTATTGTGGCAAATTTTACTTTGTATATTTGCTAATTAAGTAATGTATATCGATTACCCATACATCATTGTATTTGTCTACAACTACAGTATATTATACAGTACTACAGCACAGTTTGCTAAAACACTAAATAATAAGTATCAGTTAGTTAATACTACAGTGTGCTGTAGCATTTATTAACAAATAGTTGTAAATACTATAATATACACAGTATATTCACACAGAGCGGCACAGTAGCTCAGTGGTTAGCACTGTTGCATCACAGCAAGAAGTTTGCTGGTTGGAGTCCCGGCTGGGCCAGTTAGCATTTCTGTCTGGAGTTTGCATGTTCTCTCCGTGTTTGCGTGGGTTTCCTCTGGGTGCTCCAGGTTCTCCCACAGTCCAAAGACAATGCGGTATAGGTGAATTGAATGAACTAAACTGTATGGGTGTGTGAATGAGTGTATGGGTGTTTCCCAATACTGGATTGTGGCTAGAAGGGCATCTGCTGCATAAAACATATGCTGGAATAGTTGGTGGTTCATTCCACTGTGCCAACCTCTGAAATAGAGACTAAGCCGAAGGAAAATGAATAAATGAATATTCACACATCACTGTTGTTCAAAAACACTAAATCATTTCTTATAAACTACTATTTTTTATGTGGGTTGAATGTAAAAGCATATAAAGCATATTTAAAAATAACACCAATCAAAGATATTTTCACAAAAACAGCCTGTTTAATTTCTAGGATCAAGGAGACCATGGGAAAACGTCACATAAATCTACAATTTTATGCATGCTTTTGATTTAAGAAAATGTCAGGGAAAAAAGGTGCAAACTATAACCACAGTAATTGTTAAGCCTGCATTAAAAGGTGATACTCTCCATTAAGCCAAATGCAAATGACAAGGAGAGGACAATTTCTCCTCTAACACAGAAAAGAAAAAAAAAAAAGGGGGGGGGGGGGGGTCATTCACAGTTGGCCTTGAACTGTGATGATTTACTTTTCACCTTTTCTGAAGTATTAATGATGATGGTGTGGGATGATATAGTTAGAGCTCTGCTCATCCATTTGCGCCGTGGACTCTGTCACTGCGCTGTGTGGAGAATGCATGTAATGAATAATATACCAGAGGACTAACAGCGGGGTAATTACAGGATAATGAATGCACCTGCGTTTTGCCCACAGTGTCAGCACACACACACACAAAAATTGTTAAAACTGGCAGTATGTTGCTGCTCTCCCCAAGAGTGCTTTCATTCAGTCACTGGCCAAAACGCAGAGAGACTGAAACCCCTCTAATGGTTCTGCTGAATCAAGCCTGAGATTGTTTATGTAGTCTTCTGGACTTCACGATTACATGTCAAAAAAAATGTTTGACCCATTTTATGGGTTAAAATGAGAGTGCACTTCTCTGGATTTTATCACCTACTATAATGTTGCTTCAAAAACACATCTATTTCATTTTGTTTGTATTATAAATATCATCAGTTACTGTAACTATTGTTGTATTATCATTTTAGCATAATATTTTATTTTAGTATATATAGTATTTTAGAAAATGTATTCCAAAAAGTATTGCTTAATGTTTAAATTAGTCTTACATACAGCCCAACTTACATTTTTGTTATTAATTTAGATTAATAATCACTGTTAACACAGTATAATCTTTAGATACGAGTGAGGAAAAATAAAATAAAACATCATATACAGATATCCTATACAATATTCAGGGTTCCCGCGGGTCCTTAAAAAGTCTTAAATTAAAATTCATGAAATTAAGGTCTTAAATTGTCTTAAATTTACCGTAAAGTTGCTGACAGGTATTATTTTTTTAGCCGGTGTGCTTAAAGGGCCACGAAACCCCCTGTCAGGAAAGTTGGGCGTGTCCAGCTCTGGGAGTGTGGGAGTGTCGGGGGAGGGAAAGAGGGTAAAATTTGCATAAAAGGGAGTTTCCATTTGGGCACGCGCTAAGTTTCACAGGCAAAACAAACACGCAGAGGCTGATTTGATACCGCATGGCGAATGAGAGAAAAAAAAAATCCTCCGCATATCTCTGTAACTTATGTACTCGGTAGGTAGGTAGCGTCAGAAAGCCATGTGTGTATAGACTATCCTGTCACAAAATGCAGCGAAAATCCTGCACGACGGGAATAGTTTGTGTTAACATGTTTACACTCGGAGAGCAGCATTTAAACAAAGGGCACTGCACTGCAAACACTTACCAAATCTGTAGACAGACAATCAAACTGGAGCTGTGTCTTTTTATTAAAAGGAGACGAACGGCAAATCCGGATTTCACCTTTTCCAGATGAGAAAAAGCTCTTGGGTAAAAATGTTTCTTACATACGCGTTTCTGTCGCGTGCACTGTAATCCACACGTGAGTCCAGCTGCTCTCTCATAGAGGGAAAATGAAAACAAAACCTTCGTTGCAACACCTACGACTCTTGTCTTGAAATTCTTGTACTTTCACTTGTTTTAGCAACACAACGTGGCGTCTCTCTGCCGTATGAACAGCGTAAACTGGTAAACAGTCTCCGGAGCTATCATGCATATTAATGAAGTTTCGCGTCATACACAATAGAGTGCGCTGATTGGTTTGAAGCACGTCTTTGTCATGAATTAATGCCGCACACTCAGATACGTCAGAATGTCCTCGAAAAGACAGACAGCCATTCTCCACTTTACACCTATGTATCTCATGGCCGTGACGTAGCTTCAAAAATTCGTTTCAAACCGGAAGAACGAATTTGCTCAAAATAACGCAAAAACAACCAACTTTTTAGTGCAATATATGTGTCCTAATAGTGTTTATAGCAGCGTGGGACACAGATATGACTGTCAACAGCTCAAAAAATGTGTTTTGGTGTTTCGTGACCCTTTAATGTCGATAGGGAAGCACAGTGGTCCACCGTAAAACATCTAATAGTTGATCAAGTTAGTATGTGTGAAACGAGTGAAATGACAGTCTCCGTGATTTATTAGCTTATTACGGTAGGTCGGCTACAGATGCTGACGCCGGTCTGCACATGCGTGCTGCCATTACGTGGTTGTTGTGGTGAGGTGACCATGGAGCTCAAAGCCGGCGTCGAGTTGCACATGAAATGAGAAAAGCACCAGCGGTACGTTGCAGCAGCTAATCATAGCTGGTCCAGGTTAAACCTTGCGTTGTTTGCAGCACGACCTAACGATGTTACTAGTTCAGACGCCACCTCAGTCGGCTATAACAAGTTTCACTTCACCGCCAGACACCCAAAAGCAGGGTTCGCCAATAAGGACCGCCCGATAGCGCGGGGCCAGCATGGGAGACGCTCGGGCCAGTGTACAGAATGGCCCGATCGGGCCAGTGCTGCCTTGTCACAAAAGTTTGGTTGCGACTGTCTGTCAATTGCGTGCAAATACAATCTTAGGGTGCTTTCACACATAGACGTTTGTTTCGGAATCTGTCTCGTTTCCCTCAGTTAGCGTGGTTCGTTTGGCATATGCGAGTCCAAGAATCACGCTCAGATCCGTGCCAAATCAGTCGGTCCGAGATCGCCTGAATGAGGTGGTCTCTGCTCGACTGAGCGGATCGATTGTAGTGAGAAAACAAAACAATCCAACGAACTAAGGACCCAGGCTATATCACAGTGTATTATGATTGAGGGAATGATGAGTAGGGCGAGATGTAATCCCTACCGGCAAATGTGCATTTCATGTCTAGTACGAAAGTGAAAGCATGCAGAAATATTAACGAGAGCTGTTTATCCGTCAGGAAGATTGACCGAAGTTACCATATGATAATCTTTCCATATCTTATAATACTGTCTGTTGTATTAGGCCTGTTGTTTTGTTCATTTCTGCACTGACAGCTCGAAAAAAAGATCAACAATGATCTGCTTTATGATCTGCTTCATGATCTGATATTTCTCTCTATAATTTAAGCCTGTAATGCATAATTCTAGCCAACGTTTCTTTAATACATTGATTCAATAGATTTTTACAAAACTTGGCAACTGAAATGAGGCTCTGTATGAATAAGTCTGACCTTTCTGATTTTTATTTATGTCTGTGGGTGTCAAAATTAAAGTGCACATTTTCACTTATAAATTTACACAACTGGTCAAAAGTTTGGGGTAAGTATGATTGTTAAATATTTTAAAATAAGCTTCTTCTGGTCACCAAGGCTACATTTATTTAATCATAAATACAGCACACATTGTAAAATTGTAAAACGTTATTGCACGGTAAAATAACTGTTTAAAAGTAGTTTATCATTTAATTTAATCATTTATTCCAGTGATTTTAAAGATGAATTTTCAGCTTCATTACTCCAGTGATGAGTCACATGATCCTTCAGAAATCACTCTAATATTAATTATTATTGTTATTATTATTATTATTTTTAATGGTAATAGTAATAAAAGCAATAATGACTGGAGTAATAATTTTATTTGAAACTACATACAATAAAAAGCAGTTATTAAAAATTGTAATAAACATTTAACAATTTAACATTTTTTTATGTTTAATAAATGCCGCCTTGATGAACTGAATAATGTTCCTTAAAAAAAACATGACCCTGACCCCAAACTTTTCAACAAGTTATGCTGAATAAAAAGGGTAGGTATTACAATTTGTTTTTGGCTTTTAAAACATTATTTAAAATACTGTATGTGGCTAAAAAATAGCTATATATATATTTATTTGGTGGGGCCAGTGAAAATTTTGGCAGAGCAAGTAAAAATCTGAACCACTGGTCCAATCGGGCCAGTAGAAAAAATCCTTAGCGTTGAAACCTGAAAAGTCAGAGGTACTGTGGGTTCTTATATACAGTCTACTACATTTCTCCTTACATTTTTTTTTTCCTAATTTAGATTAATTATCACTGTTAATGCAGTATAATTCTTAAATATGGGTGACGAAAAATAAAATACAGTAAAATATCATATACCGATATTCTATACAATATGTCATAAAGCCATTAGTCAATAAACACTGAACAGCATTTATGTGTTGTCCTGTTTAGTTTAGTTTAACTAAACAGTGTATGTGTACATTCAATGCGGTTTATGAGGACACAAAATTGAGTAATCACATGGGTTTGACCTAGTTGTACTCAATTAAGGTGGTTTATGAGGATTTGATTAGTGTCCTCGTAATCTTAAGTGTTTAAAAATCATATTTAAAGGCCTTTTAAGATCTGGGGTGCGTTTCCCAAAACCATCGTTAGCCAACTAATGTCGCAAGTTCCGTCGTTGATTTGCCATTTCCCAAATCCATCGTTCCAACGAACATTCGCAAACTGCGTCGCAAACTTGAGCACTTGAAACTACACCTCTGGAGCTGTAGTTAGAAACATTCCTGGCTTCGTTCTATTCCCACTTATCCCCCCTATGCCCTATTCATTTAGAACATTCTAACATTCAAAGTTGAAAATATTAAAAATGAAAAAGCATTAAGGTCATCTCTCTTAGGTGTAATTTGCTTTCAAAGTATTTTTACAGTTCAGTTTTAGCGTTGTTTATTTTTACAATGCTCATGGAATGGTTCATGACAAAAGCTATAGGTGACCTATTATTTAAAAGCGGAATTTATGTTACGTCTCCAAAACTTGTGAAAATAGAAAACATAGCATACGTTAATTATTTTATTTTATAGTGGGTTATTTATGAAGTATCTGTACTGTATATGACATGGGCCTGTTGGTTAGAACTTTCTGCTGTGGTTTGCATGTGTCAAATTGTAAAAGTAGACTTATAAAAACAATATCCTAGTTAATAATAATAATAATAATCATTAATAATATTAATATTAATATTAATATTAAAGTAAATATATTTATAATAAAAAGCCTTGTTATTTATTTATTTATACTAAATGATTTATATATGAAATTAGAATAGTGTTAGCTTTTGTAAGTGATTTTATGTTTTAGAATAGAATAAGTAATGTTCAACTTCTCAATAATATTTGTAAAGGAAACACAGGCCCTATATGTGCCATTTACATATATTTCAATTAATATTGAAAACGAGTGCATTTTTTTACCAAAACTAATATTGGATTTTATTTTAAATGCGTGTTTGTGTAAAACAATATAATTTGCACAAAGAAATGATGGGGTTGTTCTCTAAAGAAGTTACTGCATCATTATGGGCGTTTTATGCTATAACTAACATGGTTCAAGCGATGGATCTGCGATAGAGAAACTAGGGGTTTTGGGAAACACTCGTCACTACATCGTTCTTTTCCCAAATGATGCATCGTACTATGATTGTTCAGCCGCGAGTTGCGTTGTTGTTTGGGAAACGCACCACAGGTCAGGTGTGTGTGTCATGCAGGGACTTCTGGGAATGTACTTGTATGTGTTTTTAATTCTAGAACACATCGGTTTTATAGTTATTTTTTGCCCGAACCCATTATGTGTTTTAAGTGTTCAGTATGTACTGTATTAAGGAAATATAAGCCATATTAACATAAGATGCTATAAGCTTTTGGTACATTTTACTAACATTTTATCCGTGTTGGGTAAGTTACTTCAAAAAAGTAATTAATTACTAACATTCATCAAAATTGTGTTTAAATTACATTTCAAATCACTTTTTTATCTGAAAGTAACTCAGTTACTCAATAAGTAATTCAGTACTTGACTAAATACAAAAAATCCACAAATCTCAACACAAATAGGAAAAAACGTAAACAATAGTGTCAAAGCTAAAATAGTATAAATGCATGACACCATATTTCATACGTATATCGGCTAAAACATGTCAATGTTTCTAAAGCATGTGCAGTTGTCGACCAAATAAAATATTTAGTTTAAAATAAATTAAAAATTAATTTACTCTAAACTTTCTCAATTATTTATATTCTTAACCATATCCAATTATCTTAAATGATTAATGTTCTTAAGTTGAAATACATAATTGTTTTGCAGATTATTATATATTACTCTGCTTCTCTGAATTGATTTATTCAAAAATGTTTAATTTATTTACAGTCAAGTTTGAGCTATAATTAAATTACCTAAAATTGACAAATAAAAAGTCTTTTACTTTACTCTTTGAGTAGAAAAGTAATTGAATTACAATATGTTACTTTGTAATAAATTTCACCCAACACTGCATTTTGTTTACTACCAGCATTGTTCATGCAAAGCTCCAGAAGGTATATGAAACAGTGCACATGTATAATGGATGGCCTTTAAGATACAGCAACCCTCTTAAGAAAACGTCGCAGCAACAACGCAATCAAAAACAACAAAACAAATTGCTTCAGAGGCTATAAAAAAAAAAAAAAAATCAATATAAAGAGGATAATCCGGACTGAATCTTTCAAAGACAGCATGTCTAATAGGTTACAGAGTTGTGAGTGTATATTTTATAAGCGCACTTGAGCTTCAACTTCCAACAAATGCATTACGATCTCTCTTTGGTAATTAACAATGTTCCGAGATCACAGATTTACAGAAGAGGATTTACCCTGGCGTATTGCTGAGCTCCAGAGACCAAATTATTAGGAGGAATGGCAGTTTGAACATCACATCTGTCATATTATTTCCCCCACTGAAGATTTGAAAAGGGAAAAAAAAGCCACTTTAAAGTTTTGACAAGAACACACTGATATAAACATACATCAAATGCCATTTTTCACTGGCATAAATCAGGAAAAGCAATATAACACTATAAGCTGATGTTTGCTGACAACAGTTTCCCTTTTTGCTTTTGCTTTCTGGTTTGCCAGTATGAATACAAACTTTTGGAAGGGCCTGTCCAGAACCCTTCTATGAATTATTAATATGGTATACATTATAAATGAAAACTGATTTGTGAAACTTGTGAAATCATTTAAATTTGATCACTTATGAAGGGGTGTGAGAGAGATATCATAAACTGGAAATTCCAAATTAGAGTGCTCTCTATGGGCATTTTGTAAGGATTTTGTGTCTGTTATGCTGTAGACCTATAGATTGCTCAGTTCTTAAGGAATGTAAGAGCAAGCCACAATTTATTAGAGCAAGTTCAAATCTCAAGTTGACAGTTTAACAGCTGAACACAAGCCTCTGATACTAATGTGAAAACATCAATTTAGAGCTAGTAGACTTTTACGAGACAGACTGACTGTATCTGACCAATTCATTCTTCAAGTCAGTATTATATTCATAACAAAAAAAATAATACATCGTCCCCTGATAGTGCTGATCAAGGCATTGGTTCCTTGTTTACAACTTTTGGTTATTTTCAACATAAAACGACATTTGGTACTGATTTAGTGTCTAGTTTCTATTCACCATCTAATAACCTGTACAAAAAATTAATAAATAAATAATAATAAAAAAAAATAATAATAATAATTTCCCCATGTTAAAATGATAACACGTATTTTAATAATGTGATGTTTATGCTTCAAAACAGAACTAAGCAGCACTACTTGTTTGTGCACTATTTATCTGTTCATGTATAAACAAATCTAAAGTTTAGACTTGTTCAAATACAGACAGGTATCCATACTCAATCACATGACGAGAAAAACTGAATAATAATGTCTCAGGGAAACCTGGATATATTCTCATGTAAATATGTGTAAAATCCTGGGGAAAAAACAGTCATATTAGAACAAAAACAGACTCTGGCAATCAACACATGATCTTAAATATGCATGGGCAGCTTTGATTATACAAGGTTTTTTTTTTTTGTGAGATTACAATAATTATATGTATATATATATATATATATATATTTTTTTTTTTTTCCTTTATTTTTTTATGTTTGCCCACACATTTATTATATTTAGTAAGCATGTGGGACTCTTTAAAAACAGCACTAGTTTTAAGGATAAATAAAGGAGCAGTTTTGTGAAGCAGGCAGCCATGCGTAATCTCAAAGCATATTTAAAAACAAAATGCAGGACATACGGATTATACATTTATTCAATGCCACCCTGAAAAGGCATAAGGTCTGTTTAATTGCAAATTTTGTTCATTTAATGTGTGTATTGGGAAATTTGTTTTGTATATTTGTAATGAAGCAACAAACACATGTAAACTGCTGAGTGTAAGTGTTTAATGTGCATTTATGCATCATGTCATATCACTCAGCTCTTACTATATTTTGTGGAGGATGTCAATAAACCTTCTGTTTATGCAAAAGTTGATACTAATTCCCATCTCTGTTTTCATACATGTAAAACCCCATAGATACAACTCCAAATACAGTATATTATAGGATAATTATAATCAATGTTAAAATTAGAATGGAAGTTAGAATTATTGTCTTCAATGTAATCTAGATTGCTAGATTTACCCAAAACAAGCCATCAGAGTCAGCGGTAGATTCTATAGGCTGTATGTAGAATACTATCTTACAAGTTTATGAGTGATTGCTGCTGTCATCCTAGCTTGTTGAAGTGAATTTTCAAAGAGGCACCTATCTTTATAGATGAACCACAAATTGTAAGTCTAGCCATGTTTTTGCCTAAAAAACAGCTAAGCCTAAATTATGTCACACAGAAGCAGTAGTATTTGTGAATTTCTAGCAGAGTGATCAATAAAGTGGTTCTCTTCGTAATACTGTTAAATTATAGTGTGGCTCTCAGTCAGATTCAACAGATTTTTTTTTTACTGCAGAAATACACAGTTCCTTTGATTAAAATCATCTGCCACAGCAAATGCATTAACATGACAGTTTTTAAAACTTAAACTATTTTGAAACGTTTTATGCAGTTTGGCCATTCAAAAATATAAAAAGTTAAACAGCAGTTGCGTTTTGGGTTTTCAAACTTTTGAAAATGTGCTTCAAAGTGCAAAGTTCTGAATAATATATGTTGTATAAAGTACATTATTGATCCTTTAGATCAGAGGTGGGCAAACTACGGCCCGCGGGCCATATGTGGCCCGCTGAACACTTTTATCCGGCCCGCGAGGGAGTTTTAAAAATGCTGCTTCTGAGTAACGTTTTGGTTTCAGAATTAGTAAATTAATGATGCGATACAAGTGAACGCCATTTGATGGCAGCATTGCACGCGATACAGTTAGTGCAACCAGTAGAATTAGAACACACTCTCGGATATTAAAATGTACTCGACCGTTAATGACTGAAAATGAGTCAGGCAAAAAATAATAATAAAATTGACTCTGAATGTCGTGTGTTTAAGGAAGAATTGACAACAAAATACGTCTTCAGAAATAACGAACAGAAAGAGGTTGGTCTAATATGCCAAGAAAGTATTGCTGTTTTTAAAGACTACAACCTAAGCGGCTGATCACACCGAACGCGCATTTACGTTCCAAAAACACGAGGTGCACTGCACTGCCTTTTTGTTGACAAGAAAAAAAGGAGCGTGGTGCGCTTTATGTCGTTAGGCAACGATTGAATCAGCTTGGCATTTTGCGAGAGTGTTGCTGTTAATATTAATATAACTTATTTTCAGGCTCATTGTTCACATGAACACGCTCATAACAACATGACTTGGAATAACAAAGACTAAGATTCTTCTTCCATTTTATCTCAGATTTATAATGATTGATATGAGCATATTAATACAAGCTAAAATGAGATTGTTGTGAATTTGACTCAAATTATATAATAATTGAATACATCCCCTTTAAAAAGTTCTTTTATCAAAGATTTGTGGTTTTATCAAAATTTATGATGATTGATCTGTATATTCTAAAAGCAGTGCAAAATAGATTATTGTAAATTTGACTGAATAGTAAACGTTAAGAACTATTTTAATGTGTTAATATGAGATTTTTTTTATTCTCCACTGTAAAAATTATTACATTATTATTAATATATTTTTTTAAGGGATTATTTTATTGTTTTATGATGATTGATAATTAAATATAAATAGCAGTGCAAATTCATTTGACTTGTAAATTTGACTCAATAATAACTATTTAAAAAAATCTGTTTTGTGTTAATGTGACATTTTTCTGTCCGACATTACATGTTCTATGTATACTGCCACTATAAATAAAAGTTATTTTTGAAGGATTTGACATGTGGCCCTTCACTTGGTTTGCAAAACTTGATGTGGCCCTCTGGTCTAAAAAGTTTGCCCACCACTGCTTTAGATGCTAGTATGCACCTAAGGTAGCAATATGGATTATTTACATATGCCCTTTAAGTACAAAAGGTGAAAAGGTACAGTACTGTCCCACCATTTGTATTGTTATTTCTGAGAGCGTATTATGATGATTATTGCGTGTCATGTGTGAGTATTTGACAACCAAAACAACAATAGTAATGTTTCTTTACACAGCAAAAAAAAAAAAAATATTTAATGTATATAAGACATTACTTTTATTCAATTATCTGTGTGACTAAACATTAACAAGGATCATTTTGATAATGTATGAACATATAACTATTAAATTTTTGTATATCGCTGTAAATGTGCCCTTAGCTCCACAACTCATAGTTCATTTAATATTATTAAGTAAATGTAATTGCCAAACCGTTTCCCAGTTTCTGACACTCAAGAATTCATGTCATTTTTGTGTTGACAGCATCAATCAAGCTCAACCATTCAACCGTGTAACAAAAGATATTAAGAAAAAATGATCAAATGTTTGCTTCTTTAATGAAAATGTAATAAGGATGCTTTCATTAACAACAAAACAGCATTTAGTCTCAAATTAGCTTGCCTCTGCTGAGTGACAGTTTAATTTAGGCTATCTGCAATGCTGTTGCCCCTTTTGACTAGTTTAATAGTCAGTTTTAATATTTATCCCATGTTTCTGCTGAAAAATAACAAAATCATACAAAACATTTGGTTTGTCCTCTTGAGATTCACAAGGATCAACAAATTTTGAAGGTTAAGCATTTCCTTTCGCTGATTGTTTTTCTCAGAAAGAAAAGGACTTCATTTCATAGAAATGTTACCCTATTCAGAGAAAAAGCCATGTTATTGAAAGATATAGTATGCCTATCAAGTATAATTTTTTTCTTGCTGCCTGCTATTGAAAGCTTAGGCTGCTAACTTGTTGCCTCACTGCCCTATCAGGCAGTGACTCTGGAGACAGCGTTTGCGCACAAAGACACCTCATAAAATGGATTTCAGACAGACTTCTGAAACAGAATGGTGATTTAATCTTGTACACCAAAATAGAAAAAGCTTTGATGATTTACATTTGCATTTCTTCACTTATTCAACAGTGACTTACAAGTAGGGATACAGGAAGAACTTTAAATAATCAGAGAGAAGCAGAATATATACAATTAAGTATAATAGTATATACAATTGAAGTCTGGATCATTAGCCCTCCTGAATTATTAGCCCCTCTGTTTTTTCCCCCAATTTCTGTTTAATGGAGAGAAGATTTTTTAAAACACATTTCTAAACATAATAGTTTTAATAACTCATTTCTAGTAACTGATTTATTTTATCTTTGCCATGATGACAGTAAATACTATTTAGCTAGATATTTTCAATTATTTATTTATTTGTTTATTTTATTTTATTTATTTCATTTATTTATTGATTGATTCATTCATTTATTTTGAAGTTGATAAGAAAATGTCTGGTGCATACGGAGATGGCACAGTGTGTTCTCTAGGTGGTTTGTCAGACTGATAATATTTGCTTAGTACTAACTTCCTACTAGAAATGGGATAAAAACATGGACATACCATAACAAAGTTGGTCAAAATGTACAATCAAGCTGTGTTGTTTTATTTTTTTGTTTTGTTTTTTTAATGTTGCCTTCAAAATTTAGTCCAAAGAAGGTACCTCCTGAGAGAAAGTGAAGCAGAATTTGTATTTCAATGTAACCTTGATGCCTTCCTGCCTTGAAATGCCGCCTCCAAAGGCAGCCTTTTAGAGCTTTTGGACAGAGCCGCTGAAAATTTAGTTTCATGATGAAGAATGCATATGAATGCATATTTTTGTTGGAAATAAAGCTTCCAAAAAAGTTTTAAAGAACAAATTTTGCTTTACCAAAAGTTTTTTTTTTTTTTTTGTCATTAGTTTTTTTTTTTAACTAATTATTTTTTGGGGGTTTTCACCTTTAATGTATAGGACAGTAGAGATAATTGACAGGCAAGCATGGGGATGAGAGAGAGGGGAGGGATCGGCATAGGACCGCGAGGCGGAATCGAACTCGGGTCGCCGTGAGCACCGGAGTGCATGTGCCGACACACTAACCGCTACACCACTGGCGCCGACTTTGTCATTAGTTTTTAAAATTACCATTATTTTTTCTTGCTGTGAAAAACATTTTAATAATTCAAAGGTTTCCAACATTCCTCAATCAGGGTATCCACGGGGTCTTAAAAAGCCTTAAAATATCTTAAATGTTGTGTTGTAGGTCTTAAATCATTTTTAACAGGTCTTAATTTTCCTTTTTTTTTTTCTTGATTTTCTTATTATTGTAGACAGAAGTAATTGACAGCTATATGTTTATTTCTATTCTTGGCAAGGGTTAAAGGGTTTGTGAATGTACATATTTTAATATTAATTTAAAATATGTTCAAAAATGATTATTAAAAAACAAAAAAACAATTAATAGTTTAAAAAAATAATATTATTATTGCATTATTAAATGTATCACATTTTAATCATTTTTTGATAAGGTCATTTAATTTTTTTTTCTAACTGGGATATTTGAAAAGAAAAATCCTTAGCATTTAGCCCTGTATAAGTCTTAAGTCTTATAAGTCTTAAGTCTTAATTTTAATTTGGTGAAACCTGCAGAAACCCTGTCAATATATAGTTTGTGTTCAACAGAACAAAAAAGAACAAAAATAAATAAATAAAAATGATGGCAGAATTACATTTTTTTTGGATGAACTATCCCTGTGAAGAACCTTTTTTACTCCATAAAGAATATTTTGAAGAATGTAAAGGTACATGAACGATCAAGGTTTTTCATTGATCCCAAAAACAGAAGTCTCTAAGCAAAAGAAGGAAATAAAAACTAATCTGATTTACATGTCTGCCAAAAACAATGAGACGTAATAGCTGTGAATATTTAAGGCTGCGCAATTAAGGTTTTGACTTCCTGACAACAAAATGTTCTGATTTAATGAAACACAATTATTCAAGAGAAAAGAAAATCAATTTTCTGATTCGCATTGTTTATTCATTTCAGACTCTGCGACTACAAATAACAGCTCTGAAAAGATCATGCTGGCAACACAACTAGCAGTGCGTTGGGAATTAAAGCGACGGTACCACATGGCAGGTCGCAGTGGTATGTGTAATAGTTTGTAGTTTGTTATACAAAATACCTCACAGATTACTTGATGTTAATAACAAAGACTGTAAAGAAACAGATTTGCATGTCAAGTTATTAGCACGGCCGGAAGAGAAAAATACAGCTTGCTATAAAAGTCTGGTACAGACTTAGATGTTCCTACATGAAGCCCTTTGGAGTCTATTATTTATTTCTCTTTGACTCTATAAATAACACTGTGAATTTTCTGCAGATATCTCCCTGACACTAATGAGCGATGATTTGAGTTTATACAATGCACATTTCTAAATGATGCCATATGGCATTAGCCTTCTTGTCAGATTTCCAAGCAACAAATTAGGCGAGCGATGACTTCCATCCAGGTTTTAGAAAACACATGAATGAGAGGAGGAACAAAGCGAGAGAAGAATATGTTTTGATGCCCACGGTAACAGAAAAAGGGGGACGGGAAGATCTTATAAATTTGTCAATAAACTGACCTCCATCTAAGCATAATGATGATCAACCATTAGTGACATGATTCTTTTTTTTTAACAGCAGAGGACATGGTGACATTGGTGACTGATATAATCAGATTTCAAAACCTGAGCTTCCTACAGAGATATGAAGACCGTTATTGAGCATCACTCCAGACGCGAAGGCTGCTCCGAACGCAGCAAATTAATTATGCTGCCAATTATAGCATACATCCTTTCAAGGATAAAGCCAACCCAGAATGCATTGCGTAGCAAAAAAATAATAATTCAATGAGGATATTTCTGTAATGAAAAAATATTTAAATGTAATTTTATTATTTTATATAGAAATGCTAACTTTAAATAGCCTGATGATAAAGGTGCAGTAGGTGATTGTCTTCAGAAACATTTTTTGTTGTGCTGGTTAAAAGTCTCTTCACATTCCACTAGTAATGATTAAGTAAATGATCTAAATGTATTTATATGTATTTTTATAATCTGGGTAAGGCATAAGACTTAAAAAAAAATGTTTGTCCATTTAAATATTGTCAGTTCTATAATTCTGATAAGTAGCCCAAACTGTCTGTCAGCAAATGTAGATTTGTACAACAAAGCATCTCTGTTCACACAGATCTGCCATTCATGTGCAGACAAGACAGTCACAGCCATAAAATCAAATGCTGAATCAAAACTTTTGAAAATCCTGAATCAATATTGGAGTTAGTTTTGCAAGCTGGAGGAAGGACGACACTAGGCATGGGGCGATATAAGATTCTGACGGTATAAGTAACCTTGGATAAAATATCACGGTTTCACAGTATCACTGTATTGCGATTACTGCTCTAAAATAAATTATTTTTAAATGTTTGGGTAAAAAAACAAACAAATGTTCCTTTTTGAACACAATATATTTTATTTCAAACATTTCAAATATTTTTTTTTTTTCCCAGAGATGGGTTGCGGCTGGAAGCGCATCCACTGTGTAAAAATGTGCTGGATAAGTTGGCGGTTCATTCCGGTGTGGCGACCCCAGATTAATAAAGGGACTAAGCCGACAAGAAAATGAATTCATGAATTTCAAATATTTTGGAAGAGTACACATATCAGGCTAAATGAATTATTGACTTCTGCTGTCTTCATTTATTTCAAAAACAGATTTTTTTACAATTTAAAACAGCATCTTTAGAAATATTTTCTGCTGAAGATACTGCTGTCCTAAAGAACAAAACAAAAAAACTGTAAATAAAAAAATCGGAAGTCTTAGGAACGGTACTGCAGAAAATGTAGACTGTTTTAAATCCTTGACTTAAACCGTGGTATACCTTGAACACGGTTATCGTCCCATGCCTAGACGACACCATGGCTGAAGTATTTCTTTTAGACAGGTAATGTTCTGTTTTAAAGCTATTTTAGTCACGCGAAACTGATGTAGATTTTGTGGTTTTTCGAATGGGTTATATGCCCGGAAGTGTTGTTCAGCTACTTAAATCTTCATGCGAAAGATTGGTGTTACTATTTTTAATGTCATAACGGACGTTTTACAACATTGATAATGTCGATTTTAATTTCATTTAACAACAAAACATCAGTAAAAAGCTCTATTCTGCATAGCCTGCTTTACTGAGCTGAAGATGGTTTTATATTCACATTGAATCATTTTTGAACAATGACAACATGTGGTGCGCTCCCGATATTGTTTACCATGCTACTCTGAATATTCGGTCTTACAGCATGTAAGTGTGGCTTAATAAGTGTAATTACTGTACCACGCTGGCCAACCACTAAGCATGACATATTGCACATTATGCTATATATAACTGAAAACATGCTGAATATAATACAGTTTTTTGTTGGGAATTGTAGTTTTATAAAGTACTGTAACGTTTTTAAAATGGCGAATGACATGATCTAGTGGTATGTCTGCTGTTATCTTTAAGGTGTGCGTATTCGTGATTTCAGGACGCATGGTTTTGGACGGCAGGGGTGGGACTGTGTTTCAAAGATATTATGCTAACCGGTTAGCATTTTTGCAGATCACCTACTGCACCTTTAATAGTGATAAACTAAAACTGTATCATATATAATTTTTTTGACTTTTTTTTTTTCAAAATAATTTCAAATTAATTCATGAAAAAAATTAGAAAATTATAATTCATATGATATACTGTACATATTATTATGAATTACATATTATTCATTACATTTAATTATTTGTACATATTAATATTAATAATTAAATATTATTATATACTTATTATTATATACATATTATTATATATGTATTATATAACTATTATTATATACTATTATTATATTATTGAATTTGACCTTTAAGCTATATTTTTTTGATAGTCTACAGAACAAACCATCGTTATACAATAACTTGCCTAATTACTCTAACCTGTTAACCTAATTAAACTAGTTAAGTCTTTAAATGTCACTTTAAGCTGTATAGAAGTGTCTTGAAAAATATCTAGTCAAATATTATTTACAGTCATCATGGCAAAGATAAAATAAATCAGCTATTAGACATGAGTTATTAAAACTATTATGTTTAGAAATGTGTTGAAAAAATCCTCTCTCCGTTAAACAGAAATTGGGGAAAAAAATAAACAGGGGGGCTAATAATTCAAGGGGGCTAATTATTCTGACTTCAACTGTACACTATGGACAATTTAGCTAACCCAATTCACTTATACCGCCTGTCTTTGGACTTGTGGGGGGAACCCACGTGAACACGGGAAGAACATGCAAACTCCACACAGAAATGCCAACTGACCCAGCTGGGACTCGAACCAGCAACCTTCTTGCTGTGAGGCGTTAGTGCTACCCACTGTGCCACCGTGTCGCTCTTATTAAATTAAATTAAATTAAATTAAATTAAATTAAATTAAATTAAATTAAATTAAATTAAATTAAATTAAATTAAATTAAAAGCAGACTTGCACAGAATGTTTCAAACTGTTCACTTTTGCGCTTTCATGCTGGTTAAAAGAAGTCAACTGCCTATGTAGGCAGCGGGGATTTTAGGATAGAATTATGCATTATTGAAAGTGTTTAGTAGTTTAGGCAAAGACAGGTACAGGTCCACATGAAAGCAATCCCAGTTTGTTTTCCACCTGTTTTCATATCCTGTGTTGTACAGCGTGAAAATACATCAGACGTCCATTGTTCAGACATCCAGGCAAACCGCAGCATCTGATGGAGAAATCAATGTTAGCAGAGCGGTACAGTACAGCGCAGTACAGTCAAATGCTCCTGCTAGCTCCGGTTTGTCTGTTGTGGGGCTTTGTTCTGGCATTCATCTCTTTTTATCATACTTCAGATCTCACCACGACCACCTTCCCTGTCTCCTAGCAACTAGTACACTTCTTCTGCATGTGCCAATGCCCTGACATAAGTGTCGAAACTATTCTTTTTTCACCTCCACCTTGGAAAAAAAGGGAAAAATAGCTAGCTAAAGGATGCCATTGAAGCACATTAACCAGTGGCCGAGACCTTCCATTTTCACTTTGAATACATACGTTCTGGATTCTTCTGCACATGTGATTGTTTTGTTTTCATTTGACAGGAATGTCCCTGGAATATTTGTGAAGTTTTTAAGGAGCGATTGAAAATGTTTGAATTAAAGTAGGTGCAATACCTGTTTATGCCACATCTGGTGCAGCTAAGCAACCTGAAAGAACATGCATTTATTAAACATAGGCGTATATATGTAAATATATAGATTTTGTATATATATTTAATTCTTTAGTTTGCTTTTAATGGAAATGTATTTGTAATCAATAGAACCTGTTTGCCCATCCATCTGAAATTAAATTCTCAAATTGAATGTATAAAAAACAAATAAAATGAAATTATTTCAATTTGTATTTAATTTTTATACATTTATTTTGAGGCCAGTGCCATTAACCCAAAGCAAAATGACAACTTTTAATAATCAAAGAGTTAAAAAATAATATCATAATTAGTTGAGCAGCATTCAAAATAGTGATGTGCAATACTGGGGAAGAAAAACAATATTTAACTTGTATAGCGGTATGAAAACAGTTTCTGCCAAACGGTTAATTGTAGATATAATGCAATGTATGATGCAAAAAAATACATATAATCTACTAAAGACTACATTTTTACCAAAATGACCCATATTTATTGAACTTCATTTGACACTTAGGCACATTATGTCTGTTTTGCATGTACTTATACTATATATATATATATATATATATATATATATATATATATATATATATATATATATATATATATATATATATATATATATATATATATATATATATTTATAGTACTTATAGTCATTACATAAACTGGGAAATAAATAGGTGGTACACTGAATTCAGTCCTAAACCTAACCTTGACACATGCAGTTACCTGATATGACTGGTGCTTTCTTAACCCTCTATGACATGATATGTATGTTCATTTCCCTGCCACTGTTTCTTTAAGACCAACATTTTTTTTTGTTGGAAAGAGAAGATCTTAGTGTAGCCAATGATGTGCTTTGGTTAAGTCACATGACATGCAGTGTTTTTCTGTAATGCGATTTCTGACAGACTGGTGTTTATTGTGAGTAGTTGCTGAATGCAAATGAAAACGTCAATAAAAACAAAGGATCAAATTATGTCAGATCCACAAAAAAATCTGAAACATCACCTCCAGTAAGTTATGATGACATATTCACAACTTTTATCAAATTAGTTTTTTTGTAAATTGATCAAATGTATGTGTTGCCAAATGGCAACACTGTGCAATAGTGGAATGTGCAATATTTCAATGGGTTAGCTAGCTAGCAAGGTCGCCTGTGAACTGCTTAAGTTGTAACAATAACAACATGAAAGCTAGTAATTGATTAGTTGGATGTTAATGGCTTTTGTATTATGGATAAAATCTAATTTTAATGGCAATACTACTTATGAAAATATATGAATATAGGGAACATATTCTATGGTAAGTGAAAGAAGAAAAGGACAGAACTGGCTCTTCTTGCAGATGAAAGTGAGGATGAGATGGGTTTAGTGATCATGAGAATGATGCAGATTAGACATTTGATGAGAGCAGTGATGGAGACAGTTCAGGTAAGTTAGCTCAGAGGCAGATAAGACAGGCGTAGTAAAGTATATAGTAAAATATATAAACATTGTTAGCTAGTAGCTACATTATTTTGATATGTCTACATATATTAGACTTTCTTATAATATTTATTGGAGAAAATATTTATATTCACTGTATGTTGTATACATGATAATATAATATTATTTTTGTTTTCAATACAATTCGGCAAAAAATAATGGAATAAATGAAAGCTGTTGGAATAGCAGTTGTTGGAAAGTATGTATAAGGTGTCATTTAAAAGTTCTGTGTTAAAGCTTGTAATACTGCAACACCAGTTAAATCGTTTCAAACAACAAAATTATTAATTATAAGGAAAGTTCTAAATTTGAAACTTCTAAGTTAGATACACTGTTGGACATTGTTGCCATATGGCAACATATCATAAAGTACCGTAAAAAAAAAGAAATGTTTTCATTTTTTTTTTACAGCACTTCAGGTTAAGCCATTTTAAGAAAAGAAAACCAGTCACTTTCTTTTTTTTATGGATCTATCATAATGCGTGCAGTAGGGGGTTAAGTAAATACACCATAACAGTAAACACCAATCTTAAGCCTAAGATCCCTGACTTTGGCTTTGCTGAAAAGATCTATCCATCAATAAAAAAAAAAAATAAATAAATAAATAATAATAATAATAAAATAATAATAATAAATAATAATAATAATAATAATAATAATAAAATAATAATAATAATAATAATAATAATAATAATAATAAATAATAATAATAATAATAATAATAATATAATAATAATAATAATAATAATAATAATAATAATAAATCTTTAACTGTACTTTAAGATGTTAAATTGATGCAGCCAAGAAAATTATGTTACACTGTACCTGGTTGACACTTGCATGGGTGAGAATCTGGGTGACAATGCACTGTGACATTAACAGTAAGCAGACCATAAGTGCAACTGTTAACTAAAAAGGTGTCAGTGCCAGTGATAACAGTAAAAAGATTTTCAATACTTCTGCAGGTACTACATTACAACGTTATAATGAACTCTAATAATATTCTACTACTACTAATACTAATAATAATAATTAATAATAATAATAATTTCAATTAAATTAATCTTTATTTCTATAGCGCGTTTATAAAGTATATTGTGTCAAAGCAGCTTAACATAAAAGTCATAAATTAAAACTGTGTCAGTCCCGATTTCAGAGTTGAAGTTCAGTAGTTCAGTGTTGTTGTTTTTTTCACTGGTGAAAGTCCAAACACTGAAGAGCAAATCCATAGATGCACAGCTCCACAAGTGCCAACCAAGCAACCCAGTGGCGAGGAACAAACTTCACAACTGATGAAAGTGAAGAGAAAAAAAAAAAACTCGAGAGAAACCAGGGTCAGTTGGGCACGACCAATTCTCCTCTATCCAAACTTCCTGTGCGAAGTTGCAGTCTAGGCGCCCGAGGCTGGAGAAGGCTGGACGTCCATTGTGGAGAACTGCAGGTGCAAGTAGGTCACCGGCGGGTGATAATAACAACAACAACAATAAACATATCAGCAGTTTTGTTCCATGTTTTGCACCACACTTAACTTTCATGTTACAAATGTTTCTTCCCATTTTGGGAAATTGTAAGTTTTCAAGATGTTTAGTTTAGCCTCCGCCATTATGAGCATTATCATACTTGTAAAAGTCCACCTTGCAGAGCACATGTCAGCATTATGGAGATTTGTATATGACAGTTAACCAAAATGAAAATAAAATAACAGAGCCTAAATGAATCATGATGTATTTCAGGTACTTACTGTGTTTCAGTTATTTTTGAGAGTTAGCGAGAAAGATCTACCAGCCAATTGATCAATAGGTGTCCAACCACTGCACTAGAAGTTGTTTTTGAAGTACATCAGAGCAGTGTCCATTTATTAATTAATTATGTAAAACTGCTAGCCTATTAGTTTAATAATTTTAACTTTTATATTATGATTATTATTTATGTTTTTATTTAAACTCTTGCTGACAGTATAAATGATCATCACTGAACGACATATAAAATGGTTGAAAATTGGTGCAATGCTTCCACATAATACAGCAAAAATGCTCCACGCAGGTTACTGTTTTTATTCCAAAATTCCAAGATGCTGTTAGAATTTATATGTGAAGCCAGAAAGTGCAATCCGAGAAGAAGAGCCAGCAGGGCCTGTCGTTTGATAATCTCTGCCTTCTTGTTAGTTGATTGAAGCGTCCTGTGAAATCAGCGTGCTGTGCTCTGCTGAAGAGAGCCATGATGCAGTATCTAAAAGAACTGACCTTGTCTGAGCCAATCACTCACCGGTATTGAGTCAGGTTACGGATGACAGCTGAGAAATGTTGGGGTGGATTAGGGAGGATAAATCTCGGGGTGCATTCTCTTCATGCTGACCTCTTGAGAAATGATGGACTTTTGACACGCGCTGGGACTTCATCTCTGGCTGCGGAGCATCTAAAGATTCCTACTGTATAAAGGCGAAGAAGCAAAATGAGATCCGGTCTGTGTAAAGTCAAGAGTGTGTTTTGTATACATGGACTGGTCTCATACCTTTATAGGGTCTTGTTTTGTGTAATTATAGTATTGTGTAATTAGGTTGGAAAGATACTACGTTGAGAAATAAATGAATTCAAGCTGTTTGTAGTCAACATTTGATGTGGATGAAAAAATGTTTTTCCAAATATGTGCCTTAGCTTATATTTTTATAAAATATGAAATACATTGTTCCAGGTTTGTTTTGTTGTACGTTTCAGATGACAAATCCACTAGAGGGTGCTGTTTTCAGTTTTACAAATTTGAAACATGCTACTTAGGGTATGCCTTTTTGTGTTTAGGGTGCTTTCACTCTAGCACTTTTGGTCTGCACCCGGGTTTGTTTGACATCAAAGTTTGGTATGTTTAGCTAGTGTGAATGATGTCTTCTGAACTCGGGTGCGCACCCATGAACCGTAACTGAAAGCCATAACATGAACCTTCCACCTGAAAGAGATGGTCTGGGGTACAGTTTGTGCAAACTCTGGTCCAGTTCCCTTCTGATATGGATGCAATCACACCAATAACGGAAGTGAACCGCCAACTGTACAACAAACTTTAGTTTTCGTAATGCTCATTCATGTGTGTGTGTGTGTGTGTGTGTGTGTGTGTGTGTGTATCACCTACCTTATTGACAAGCGGGATTGAGCCAGTGCAAACACAGTGATAATGTTTGCTTGTCTCCTCCAAAAACAACTTCTATTAATGTCGTGTTATGTTCTAAACCAAAGTTGGATACAATGCCTTCCACAGTATCAAGTTACTTTATTCTAATTACATTTTTGGAGAACGCAGTAATGTAATGAATTACATTTTAAATTAGTGTAATTTGATTACAGTTACTAAAATCAGTGTAATTGCATTACTTGCGTTACAATTATAGTGTTTAGAAGAAAAAAAGCTTCTTTTAAATCACGTTTTTCACTGCAATGTCAGTTAATAAGCATTTGCTTTTAAATTGCTTCAAATACAAACATTAATTTGATTTCATTGAGCATAGAAACAACAAATATTGATGTGAAATGCAGTCTATGTCCAGTCTCTGAGGAACTTTCAACTGCTTTTAACTCAACTAGCAAATTGTTCAAGCACTTGAATAGAAAGCATTCTACAACAATACTCATCACCAAGGAGGACACCGGTGCCCAAAGACATGACGGTAACTCAGACTAAACAGGCTAAATAAAATTTTTGTGCAGGATTGGGAGTGAAGGTATCTTCTGTATGTGAAGAGAAGCGTAGCTGCTTATGGGCCGTTCACATATCACGTCTTTTGCGTGTGCAAGTTCATTATTTTCAATGGAGGCGCGCGGCTTGTGGACACATATTCGGAGCGCATATTGCACTCTCACATTTTCCAGGTGCACCTGTTGAAAACCAAGAGTCATGCAACAAGAACTGACCAATCACTGATATGTGATTAGGTTCATGTTTTGTATGTAATATACACATTTCGGTAGATTACCTCAAACGCAGAACACCAAACACTGCAATGCTTTTGCACACTATGAATGTCAATGGTTACAGCTATCCAGTTTCTTTATGTCTTCTTTTGTGTTCAAAAAAAAAAAGAAAGACAAACAGGTTTGGAAAAATGAATGATGAGAGAATTTAAAGTTTTGGCCGAGTCATTTGAATATGTCAATCTTCTGTGATCAACCCATTGTAATGTTTTTCAGTGAATATTAAATTACTGAAAGAGCTGCAGTTTATTTTGTATTTTTATAGTAGTAATTTATGTTTTCAAGAGTTCACACAGTTCACAGCAAGTTTGGCATGCTGTCCCGGGAGAGAGCCCTGAGCTCAAAAGGTCCTTGAGCCCTGGGCTCCCTCCCGTTTGCAGAGAGAGAGGGGAGCTTTGAGCTCAGGTAGCTCTCAAGAACTCCCCCTTTTTTATGATAAGAGCTGATGAAAGAAAATGATTGCTATGAAGAGATATGCTGCTGGTTGAGAGTTTGACTGTAGTGCTAAATTTAGATTCATCAATTCACTTGTAGTGCATGTTTTTGGAATGTGGGAGGAAACCGGAGAACCCGGGGGAAACCCACTCTAACACAGGGAAGAACATGCTAACTTTGCATAGAAACGTCAGCCAGCCTGTTAAGGACTAGAACCGGTGACGTTCTTGCTGTGAGGCAACAGTGTTAACTAGGCCACCATGCCGCCCATGAAGGGAAAGGTGGAGGAGTAGGGGTGTAAGGTGGGATTCTTCAAATCGAAGATAACTGTAGTGAGAAACCCTGGCTCTTTATGGTGGGTTAGGAATCATCTGATTGGTGGATCATACATAGTTAATGCAGAACCAGCCGTGTTCAATCATAATCACGTGATCCTCTCGCAATTAGTTTATAAATAAACTTCACTTAAAAGTAACTTCAAAGTAAAGTAATTAATAATCTGATTACCTTTTTACATTAAGTAATTAGGAATGTAATCAAATTACAATTTACAATTTACAATGGGTCGCAGGTTCGAACCTCGGCTGGGCTGGGTCAGTTGCGTTTCTGTGTGGAGTTTGCATGTTCTCCCTGCATTTGCGTGGGTTTCCTCCGGGTGCTCCGGTTTCCCCCACAGTCCAAAGACATGCGGTACAGGTGAAATGGGTAGGCTAAAATTGTCCGTAGTGTATGTGTGTGAATGAGTGTGTGGATGTTCCCAGAGATGGGTTGCGGCTGAAAGGGCATCCGCTGCGTAAAATTGTGCTGGATAAGTTGGTGGTTCATTCCGCTGTGGCGACCCCGGATTAATAAAGGGACTAAGCCGACAAGAAAAT
The DNA here is from genome assembly GCA_903798195.1 of Danio kyathit. Classification (NCBI taxonomy): domain Eukaryota; kingdom Metazoa; phylum Chordata; class Actinopteri; order Cypriniformes; family Danionidae; genus Danio; species Danio kyathit. The sequence continues at coordinate 56,634,686 of LR812521.1, read as the reverse complement.
GAATGAATGAGTTAATAATCTGATTACCTTTTTACATTAAGTAATAAGTAATGTAATCAAATTACAATTTTCCAGTAGTAGTCAGTAATTTGTAATCTATTACTTTTTTGAAGTAACTTACTCAACATTGTTCTGAACGTTTTTAATATATGTGTGGCAGATAGACACAAGTGGCTGTATGTTACCAAAACCAAATAATTCTGTAAAAGTAGAACGACCGTAATGTGCATATGCCTTTCCATTTTGGTACCATGGCTTTCATGGCTGTCACCTAGCAACAGCTGTACACAAACAGTAGCTTGATGACGCAAGCGTACCGGGGTTTAGCAGGAAAAAAGACAGTGTGAACAAACCAGCCGAGAAGTTGCCAAGGGGGGACAATCGAACTTGGGATCGGACCGAGCTATCCACCCAAGTTTGAAAGCACCTTTAGATACACGTCCTTTTTGTACACATCCACAAAAAGGCAGGGCTTGTTGCAAAGATTTCATAAGCAAATCACTGAACTAAACTCAACCAGTAGCAGATTTCAAAGGCAGATGTAGGAGAAAAGTGCATTGTGACCACACCATTTCACCTTGATGTTGCATCTTTTTTTTTTTTTTTGTGGAGCCATGCTTTACCAGACTCAAACCTGAGCAACACAAGTACAACACTGTACAATTTGAGCTACGACACAAACTGACCATGCCAGAAAAGTTGTCAATATGTAGATATATAAGTGAGGAAAGCATTTGATTACAAATCATAGACATTGTTAAGTTGTCTTGTGGTATTTATTTGGATTTGTGCAAATTACCACATGAAATAATCATTTATTAATTGATCATATGTCTCTGTACATATAATTTATGTGAAAAGAAACTGATTTCATAATAATAAAAATAAATAAATAAATAACATTAATAATAATAATGTTAGCAAAAAAAAAAAAAAAAAAAAAGTCCAGCAAAATTATAATTAATTGCTTCTTTACTAATTTTACTTCTTTACCTTCCTTACCAGCATAAAATGGCAACACTTTATTACGCTGAGCTGGAGGAACTGTAAACCATGATGGGGAAATGTAGAAATGTTTTGTTGTTGTTGTTGTTATTGTTGTTGTTGTTGTTGTTCCTTCCTAGTTTTATTTTCAAGACATTCTATGAGTAAAATGACTGCCTCAAATTGTTTATGTTTGCTGTGAGGTTATTATTTGAGGTTATTATAATTATTTCAGAACACCGGTTACTGCATGTGTCTTGAATGATGATATCAACTCCAGATGGGTTTTGCGTTGTACCAGATGAGCTATCAAAGAAATTTACAATGTCAGAAAAGCTACACATATGGACCTTAACATGCCATGGATATGTCAAAATGAATTAGTTTTGAACTAATTTAAATTTTGCATTATAATTTGGCACTGCGGTAAAAGCGTGTTGAGATGATAACATGGAATCCCAAAAGTCTTTATTAATTGATAATTTTCTCCATAATAATTGTGTCAAAATGCATAAAAGATTGATGTTTTACTGCCATGAATATTTATTTCAGCTGGAAACTAGAGTCGATTTCATGTATAGGAATGTTTTTGGAGCTTTGCAGAAATGTAGGCAGAGGCACGGACAGTATTTGCAATGTGCCTTGGTTCATAACTTCTGTGGCTTTCTGTCTTATCAAATGCTGTGTTGAAGGTTCTTGGCTTGTCATATGCGGAGGGGGGAACGACAATAGACACTGAGGTTATATGATCTGGTCACTCAATGTTTTGATCAAAATCTTATGAATTTTTACACTGGACTGCACATTCTCTCCCCAAATCCTCTCTCACATTTCTCCCCTGGTCAAGAATGAAACACACAATATCAAATACCTCTTTTTATCTGTCAAAATGCCAAAAAAAAAAAACTTCTCAATTGTCCCTCAATATATTTTATGACAGGTTCAGACTATACAAGATCTTCAAGGTTTTAGCATGATTCATTTGACGGGGTACTGTGTTATTTTGTGAATAGCAAAAGGTATTGGGGTGTGAAAATCATTCACATAAGTTATATGAATGAAACGACAAAAAATGACAACCCATGTGATTATGTAACCCTATATACATTTCTGGAGAGTGCCAAATACATCCCAGGGCGTTTTTTTTATTTTTTTTTCGCGAATCCGCCAGAGGCCGCTGTGTACACTTTTTGAGATCTCAAATTCTCTTGCGAGTGCCATTTGAGCCAACTCTACTCGCGCAAATCCACCAGAGGCCGCTGTTGACCGACTGACTGACTGATCAATCGATTGGCCCTCTCTCCTTCCTCTCTAAACCCAACTGATAGTGTTTAAAAAAGCAATTCAGACAAAATAGAAGCCCTCGCGGCAGCCTGATTTGTACTGCGTGTTTAGATTTTACCACATTCTCACCCTGTTATTTACTTGTATATTTTAGTTTTGGGTTTTATTTTTGTCTTACCTGCTTTCTGGAACCGTTCTTTGCCAGACTCGTACCCCGTCGTCATGGTTAACTTCACTCTGTGTCTAAAACCCTCCGATGTACAGATAGGGGCCTTTAGAAATGCACGTCTCAGGGAACAGAATGCCATGACCAACCGCGGTTTGCCACAGTACACAGGAAGATTCTCTGACTCAGGAGATACATTACCAGTAGGGGGCAGCCGAGCTTCATTCACATTATCTTATATATCTGATCTGTTCTGTACAGTGGAGTTGTTCGATGCGCCACCTGGTGGATGTTCTGTGAAGCACAGCACATTTATTTAAATTCCAAATAGAGGTTGACAGCATTAGGCGAGCCGTGGTAATAATAAAAAAAAAAATTAATGACCCCATCTGTACGTGGTGAACCACTGGACAAACTGGTAGCAGTGGAAAAGCCATCTATATGGAGGTAAGCTGTCAGCTGGTAAGCGTCATACCTCCCCGTAGTGTTTGTTTTAAAGATGAAATGCAGTCATACGTTCTTCTGGCTACATAATTTGCAATCTCCAGAAGTATATAAATATATAGGGCTACATTTTCAGAATGAGCCTATGTTAAAAAATAAGGACTTAATTACTTTTGTAAAGAATAATCAATGGCTTGCTATGCATTTATGGGAGGCAAAAGAACCACCCAAAGCAAAACCCTTTAACACGCAGCAAGATGTTGAATTTTCTGTCTATTCAATAGTCATTTTGCCAAATTATAGACAAATTAAAACGAGGTCTGCTTTTTGCAGCACAATATTTGGCTGAATGATCACCGGTTATAACATGTTAGATCTCCTTGTGCCTGCTCTGAATCACAGGAAGACAGATATAAAGAGAAAGCATGCATGATAATGAGGTTGTGTACTGTATGTGCATATAAATGACAGTCATATCTAATAGCTCATAGTAACATGTGCTAGCTACCTCTTTGCAAAAGTTTTTTTTAACATATTTGCTCGTTGATAAACATAATTGTGAAGCAGAATTACAGAGTTAATATGGTTAAACCTAAGACTATCAATGACAAGTTTAAAGCTTGGTTCAAGTATTCTCGAGTTGAGCACTCATTTTCTGTCATTGTTTTCAGCTTTGTACGAGCGCCGTCTCGGCTGCGCTTGGGCCATGACCGCTCCCGCTTGATGCGGGTGCGTGGGGTCCAGGCGAGCTCACTATGCACGCTCTCGTCCTGGTGTTTGTGTTTGTTCTGTCTGCACATGCTGTTTCATTTTCGGCATCTCAGTCTATTTGGTTTCGGTTTCTGTTGGCAAAGGGATGAAACGTGCACATTGCATGTGTGCACGGTGAGTGTTTTTAATTATCTTGTACTCATTTCTTGCATTCAGTTTTCTGCTGGTGTTGTGTTTAGCATATGGTTCATGTTTACATGCGCTGCGTGATTTAGTGTTGTTTCATGTGAACAGTTGGTTAATGAGTTCTCTCATTGGCTGCGTGTTCTAGTCTCGTTTTACGTGCGCACATGGCTTGTGTTATTTCTTTGTGTCATGTGATCTCCCATATATTTATATTATATATTTATATATGATATCCCATATATTCTAGTCCCACACTCTTTGTTAACCCATTATTAGTTTATTATGTTCACCTGTTTGCTAATTCTTTCTCTTTATAGTCTCCTCTTGCCTGCTGTTTTGTGCCAGTTCATCGTCATATTTAGTCTTGTTCAATCCTGTCCAGCCTGCCTCTCCCCGCCAGCCCAGTCAAGTTTGTTTTTTATTTTGTTAATGTTTTCCCCCTCGGGGTAGTTTTTGTTGCCTTTTGATTTATTTTATAATAAACCCATGTCTTTGTCCTTGCATTTGAGTCCTCGCTCCTTTCCCCACCCTACACCCGTGACAAAGACAGCTTATAGCACTACATATTGAAGCCGACAATAAATACAATGCCACATACAATGGCAACAGGTAAATATAGCTTTCATTAGCATTCTGAATGTGTGTTTTGTAACACCTTAAAATACTTTGCCAGTGTTTGAATGGAATGCAAATGACCAAAATTAGCAGTCAAAAAGGCTCACAGTTTGTTTGCTCAACCTCTGATGTCATAATAGCTGTATTCCATGAGCCATGCATTGCACAGTTAATCATAAATGCAAAACAGCTTCTATTGATACTATTTGGATACAAACCGCATGCTAATGGCAAGTGTGGCATGAACCACAGGTGTAACTCATCACTCCAGTCTGCCAGTGACCCTTAACAAACAATGCAAACAACCAATTATTCCATGTTGCCAGATGTGATGGAAGCCTGGTGTCAAGGAGAGAAACGGCAACTCTTCTTGCCTTTTTCAGCTGCTCGCTCATGTGTGAGATCCGGTATGTTTGAATACTGTAAAAACGTCTCTGATGTGTTTGCGGCAACATCTAACACCCCTGATGTTTTTTACAGCGAGTGAGCGCAGACAGGGTTCCCGAGTTTGCTTTGCATCTGGTTCAACCAAGACTCTGATTTGCCAAAACATGTCACGTAGAACATTTGACGGCAATGCTAGCTGTTTATATTTGCTTCTCTGGGCCATGTATACATAGCAATAACTAAGGGTTCACACACAGCAATGAGTTTTACCAAAGGCAAGCTAGAGAGGGTTTTAGTATGTGTCTACTGCAATATGCATTATCTCCATATGTTGGAGAGATGGTTGTTTATATCCTTGTGCGAGCCTGCTTTTATATTTCAAGGTAAATTATTAATGAAATGATATTGTGCATTAAGTGTACCGTGATCATTTTGTAGTGCAAACCTGCATCTGAAGACACTGAAGAAGATACAATTTATTATGGATGGCAAAAAAAGAAGCATTGGAAATCTCGCCATGGAAAATAATTCCACTGATCCACCGGCATCGGGATGTGTGAAGATGCTGAGGCTGCAGAGATTCTATAATTAACAGAGAAGCAGCGAAAGCTATTATTTTGGTCTAAGACGTATGCTTTGAAGCTAGTGATACCATGTGAATAGATGAAATAGCTGACTATTATTGTGCCACTGCAGGGAAAAAAGTGAGCTGTTTTTAGACAAGCAAAATGCTTATTCATGTGAGCAGCTCTAATCTTCATGGTCTGCTGATGGTCCTGAACAGCAAACACTTTCTAAAAACTATTTTCATGGCCCTGTTTTAACAGATCATCCTCAGACGACCTTGCGTGGTTATCTGTCTGATTTTTGCCTTCGTGATGTAAATGCAAAAACAGTCTCCATCATCACACATGACCCTTAAAAGGTTATGAAACACTAAATCACTTATTTAATGGTACATAACTTGTGTGAAAAGTTGCTACAGTATTTGTCATTTTTAATTATAGGGATTTTTGTTTTCCTAATACTCATTGGAAATGCCTAGGTAAAAAATAAAAATGCTAACACTTTAAAGTAATGGTCAAATTGTATTTACTAACATAAAAAAAAAATACATTTATTACAGTACTTTGTTAACATAAATTAAAATCAAGTTCCTCTTCAAGAACTTCAATGTTGTGTCAATGACACATTGGGAATCGCCAGATGAGCAATCACTCTGAAGAGTAAGAAAAAGGGCCAATAAATGCCTATGAATTGGCAAAGAGCAGCTCCTCACAGGTGCAGCTGATTATAATCAGCTGAGTATATAGCCAGCACCTGAAGGAGAGCAAGCCAAATGTTTAGATTCAGAAGCCTCAAGCGACTGAAGAAACATCTTCTGCTGAGCTGAAAACAGAGAGGTCAATCTTCTTGTATCCAGTGCGGGTGATGGCCTGGTGGTCGACTATGCTTTTATGATCACCAAGCCGGCCTCCCTGACAATGGCCACACAGTGGTCCAGGAACACCACCCTTGGCTTAACTTAGCATATATGCACCACGGCGACAAAGCTCACTTTCTTGTCGCGCACATAACCCAGGCAGGTCTATTCAGCGACACTGTCTAGGACTTAACCCAGGAGTCCTTGGTGGTGAAGGATCAATCAAGCCTGATGGGGCAGGTCATCTTCCAGTGGGCTCGTAAAACTGCTCCCCTGCTGGGCCCATCTGCACTGGCTATTCCTTACAGACAGTGTCCTTCCTGCAACTCCAGGATCCGCTCCACCACCACTGCAGATTCCACTGGCTAGCGGCCACATCAAGTTGCATGCATGAAGTTGACACCACAAGGCGCCAGAGAAGATGAGGACCACACCGACCCTAGTGGAGTGTGCATGCAGTGTGCCACTGGTAACCAAGAAAAAGTTTCTCCATTCTCCAAGTGTAAAGCCTGAGAGCTGCCAGCATGGGGCACGCTGCCTTCCAGCTCATAACCTTAGTGCACTTCACCACAGGCTCCGAGGGCATCAGAGGATGGGCTCCTTTCTCTCGCACCTCCAACCTCTTTGTGGGATCCTGGGAGGAAGGTAAGAGCTAATCTCATATTTTCAGCTCTTCCTCTGCATGCACCGCTTCCCCGGGTGGGCACTCCCCATCCTGAGCTGCCCTACCATGGATGTGCCAGTAAACACTCTGGTGGAGCCACTCGTTTGGGCTCTGTCAGCCTGGTTAGCATTGCCCTGCCTGTCATATTGGCTCATACAGATGGTCAGATTCAGCTACCTATATGCAATTCAGTTCACCATAAGACCTCCCGAGCTTACGAGTGTGTATTTCACACCAATCAATGCTGCAGCCGCCACTGTCTTGTGTGAGGAGATTGCTGTCCTCCTGTGGAGAGTGTTTTTTTTTTCTTCCCTTACTTTATTACACCTAAAAGAACGATGGGTTATGACCAATCTTAGATATGCATGTGTTTATTTCTCCAAGGCGTCCATCCTCTGGATTAGTTGCATTTATAGACATGAAGGACATCTCTTCAGTGTCTGAATAGTCCCTCATCAGACCGTTTTATTCGTGTGGACCCGAGGGCCGGGTTAATCTGTTGGATAAAAATATAAAATAAAATTTTAATAAACAGGAAAAATCAAGAGAAACATAAAACATATTAAAAAATTGGTGACTTTTATTAATCACTGTTTAATAAAACTGATTTGTTTTAATGCATCAAAATTAGAGGTATACTATAAAGGAAAATTTTAAACTAAGTTTGATTAATTGTGATTTCTTCAAAAAAACATTTCAAATTCTTACTGGCACCACACTTTTAAATCGTCAAGTGACACAAGGCATTTTATAACTGTTGTAAATGAGCATATCAAACCCAGCCAGCAGCTGATCAGACTTCTAGTACTCTATTTCATATGACACTTGCTGCAATGTCTTGTTTCCTCTGTTCATCACTGAAGCCCAGTAGGCTGTAGGACTTGCAGAGAAAGCAGGCTGTGAATCTCCAAAAGCACACGCTGTGCACTCCAGTCCTGCCTACAACACTCCATTACAAAATATACATGCATGCTTTTCTCACAGAAAGACTTCTGACTGGGGCAGTGGATTCTGTGGTCATGTCCCCAAAAAAAAAACTATGTGAATATGTTGTCCATGAAGCCTACAAGAGATCTCAATTGGCATTTCATAAAGTTGTTTCTCAAGGGCCTCAAAAATTATTAAAACTTTTTTTAGAACAATGTAAAGTTGATTCATGTTGATGTATCACAAGATCAGTGCCATATGAAAAGTCAAGATGTCTTTTTTATATTAATCAATTTTTGATCAACCTTAATTATCCTAATTTTAGCAACTGAAATTTAATAATTGTATTTTCTTTATTTTAGTATAATATTTCAAAGTTCTTAAGCTTCTGTATGTTTGTAAATTGTAAAATTGTGTCATAGTAAGTCAAACAGCACCAATTTATTTAGCCCAAAAACTTTATTTTTTATATCAAAGACATAAATCCAATGATATAAATTGTAATGTAATAAGATGCTAAGCACAAACTACTGTACATCAAAGAATGATCAAACTGAAGTGAACTGAAAAAAAACTCACTTACAAAAAAAAAAAAAAAAAACAAAGTCATGGCCAGTTGCAACTGTTTATTTAAAGGTGCTGTATGTAAGTTTTTGATTCTTCTAAAGCATAAAAATACCATAATATGTTTGCAGATATTTAAGAAACATCCCAAGTGAACATACTTGTTTAACTGAAAAACAATGCTGAAGTCAGATATTCTGCTTTGAAAATGGTTTTTCCGTGCCGGAACGCTGTCTTTGTTTAGGTAAAGTTAACCTGCAGAATGCCAGTTTAGCCAATTATATTTCAGCACTCCGGGTTGCCTTGTTGGAAAACAGCGTATTTCATTCATTCATTCAGAAAGGCTCTGAAAGCATGTGCCCGTGACCGAAATGGACAGTATCAGACGTCGAAATGAGACAGATTCAGTTCCACATGAGGTTATTAATTAGCAAATGATATAAATATTACAAAGGTAAACATTAGGTGAGCAGGTTACATTGTAATCTCGTGTCCTAACAACACGCAAACAGCAGTTTGACTCTTTGCACCAGACGAAACACGACAAAAATGTAAATACAGCCTTTCAGAAGCACAGAATAAGCACTCACTCACGAAACGGTAAGGTTTAGAATCCATTCAAACTCACATTGTTAGCATTTAGCACTGAATAAAACACACGAGGCTTACCTGAGGTGCACTGTCATAGGTTTCACATGTTGAGCTGTGAGAAATAGAAACCGTTTCTAATATCTCAATTCGAGGTGTTGGTTAGAACTAAAACTCCTTTTAATATGGAACATAATTCCTTCTATCGCGTGTCGTTGATTTTATTTAGAACACGGTTTAAATCACTAGCTCCTGTGTTTAAATCACTCGCTCCTGTACTCAATCTCTGGCATCCCACGCGTGTGTTTATTTTGATCTAGGAGTGCAATACCCAGTTCAACCACTGGGTGTCAAACTTACATACTGCACCTTTAAATCATGGGTGACCAACCCTGTTCCTGGCGATCGACCTTTCTGCAGATTTCAGCTCCTACCCTGATCAAACACACCTGAACCAATTAATTAGAACCTGTGGAGCACTTGATAATTACAGGCAGGTGTGTTTGATATGGGCTGCAACTGAAAACTGCAGGAAGGTAGATCTCCAGGAATAGGGTTGAGCACCCCTGATTTAAATGCTAGTCTAAATTTAATTTATTAATTTAATTTATTAATTTAATTTAATTTAATCATTCATTTTCTTTATGGCTTAGTCCCTTTATTGATCTGGGATCACCACAGCAGAATAAACCGACAACTTATCCAGCACATGTTTTACGCAGCGGATGCCCTTTCAGCTGCAACCCATCACTGGGAAACATTCACACACTCTTATTGACACACATACACTACGGACAATTTTAGCTTACCCAATTCACCTATACCGCATGTCTTTGGACTTGTGGGGGAAACCGGAGCACCCGGAGGAAACCCAAGCCTACACGGGGAAAACATGCAAACTCCACATAGAAATGCCAACTGACCCACCTGAGGCAGCGACCTTCTTGCCGTGAGGCGACAGTACTAACTAAATTTAATTTAATTTGATTTAATTTTTAATTAATAATTGAAAGTAGTTTAGTTTAGTTTCCAGATGATTCCATTTTATATTTAGCGGTTTATGACTTTGTACAATCTCATTGGTACATTTCAGCACAATTGTCTCATCCACCTAAAGTATGATGGCTGGGTTTAAGGGTGAGGTATGGGGCCAAAATGTAAAAAATGTACGTAATTTTACATGGATATTGTACAAATTAGCCACTTGTCTAACAACATGTAAAATAATTAGCCATTTCTTCATGAGATCAGGCTTATTAAACTAATTACTAATTCACATAACATGCTTTAGGGTAAATAATCAGTAATTGTATAATTTGTGACTGTTACAAACACTCACCTCAAGTTTGCACGGTATAGTACAATCTAATTTATCACAGAGGACCTATTCAGTCTACTAAATGTAATTATGACCAGTTCTTTTAGGATCTAGCAGCTTTAAACAAGATGTTTTTGTGCAATGTATATCTAAAAAACTTGTGTTGGTTTAGCAGTTTAGTTTTCATCTACTGATTCCTTTGCTTCGTGACCATTCGTAGCCATCATAAACAGAAAATAAATAAGGCTACTCTATGAAAACAACCATTTGATTTCCAAACTGCAATATGTAACAAAACCTTTCCCCAGTCACATTTATCAGTTTCAGAGTAAATTGAACATGCTTTTTATTGCCACTCACAAGACCTTTAACTCTGAAACTGCCGCAAAACATGCATAAAGCAGCGCAACATCGTTTTTTTTCTGCAAAAATGTCATGACAGGCATGCATTTTTCATGAGCTTGGGATGCTAAACGTTTTCCTCCAAGGAGGCAGCATCTGGTTTCCCTCAATACTGGAGAACAGAGCATTCACATCTGGAGGCGGAAAAATCCGGGAAGACATCTTCGTGATGCAGCCTCGAAGTCAATCTATCAAATGTAACAATCCTACACTGTAAAAAGTGATAAGTTGACTTGACTTATAAATAAATAATAAAAAAAAAATTATAATAGACCTTTTGCCTTTTAATTATTAAGTAAACAAAATATGTGCATAATTGTAGAGTTAACTTAAGGCAAATATTACTGATGTATACTGTATATTTTTTAAGTAAAGTCAACTTGTTGCTGTAAAGACAACAGGTTTACTCACTTTTTTTAAAGTAAAGTAACTAACACTTTTACAGTGTAATACATCATACATGACCAGAATTTTGGATTTAATACAACTTTGCACTCATCAGCAGCAGTGACTTTGTATGGGCTCAGTCAGAGCACAGCCAAACCCAGGTGATGAGCTTCTCGGAGCCCTCTGGATCTTCCTACACCTCAGCAGTGATGGGGTTGTTAGTGCACAGTCATACATGAAGCCTCTGATGGCCACTGACAGATGCCAGATTTAGTCAGGAGCTCTTCTGCTGATTTAAACAGTGCAAAGAGGACCAATGCAATAGCATCCAGTAATGATGCCCTTCGTCAAGCAATGCTAGTCACAGCTGATGGCGCCCGAGGTGTATGTTGCACCGTGAAAAACAAATTCTATCTATGGATCCCGAAGACTGTTTGTTTCACACCTTGCTTGTCGTTTTAGGCAACTATAATTATCTGCATTTTGTAAGTTTATAGAACGTATATCCATTCAAAGCTTGATTAACAGAAATAGAAGCTCATGCTGAACTTTTTTTTTTTTGCGTTAAACACTTTTAGAACAAAGTGAAAAATAAGTCTCTTTGTAACAAGTCATATAGCAGGAAAGGTGTTGTTTTGCAGACCTCGTTAGAATTCATCTACAAAGTTGAATGTTTTCTTCAACAAAGAGGTGTTTGCTCATTAAAGCGGATAAACATAGCTTAGCAAAGACTAGTTTGGCATTCATTTGATCTGGCTTTATTCTTCTTTCTTGCATATTTAAGGGAGTGTGATTTGGTTGAATTACTGCATAGCATGCATACTTGTCAACCCTCCTGTTTTTCTTGAAATTCTCACATATTTTACAATTCTGTCCTGTTATCATCCCGTAAAGGTAATTGGTCACACTTTATTTTGATGGTCCGTTTGTTGAATTTACGTTGCATTGCAACTAATTCTCATTAGATTATAAATAGACTGTTAGGTTGGGGTTAGTGTAAGTTGACATGTACTTGCAAAGTTTCTTATAGCCAGTTAAATGTCTGTTGAAGGAGCATTATCAACATATATTAAGCAGACAATCTACTAATTCTCAAATGGACCATCAAAATCAAGTGTTACCAGGTGTTTTCATGTATTTCTTCCGTATTTTTAATCTTTCTATAAAGGGTGGCAATAAACATTTAAAGAGCCGATCCTCCCTTTATGCAACCCATACCGCCGAACCACCAGGTGACACCTCTTGCTCTTAAATGTAAATCTGTTCTGTGCCTTTATTATATTGAGGCATGAAAATACCTCGAAATAAATATAAAAATATTCCCTTCCTTTTCATTACAGGCGCCGTTGCCCCTCCTATGCAATCCTCAGATCAGTCAGTTCATGTAGCAGTGTGGACACGTGATTTGAAGTGCGAAAGTGTAAACTCTGGGTTTTGGGTGTGTGTTTGAACAGACATATACACATAATAATAATAATAATAATAATAATAATAATAATAATAATAATATTTACACATGCCAATTTTGGTGGGTTTTCTTTTAAACACAACAAATTGTGTCTTATACAAGCATAAAAAGTTACCAAAGCAATCGAATGTTTTCATTAAAGATCTGTGCATTTTTTAAGCACCACCTCTGTTATTTAATGTAATCAAATAAAAAATCTAAATGGGAGATTCATTCGATTTTATACAGTAAAGAAAAGGTTAATTAGATTTGATAACTTGATTCAATTTTTTTTTATAATAGCTATTATTTGTAATAGGCGATTTTTCAAATGTATGCTATTTATTCTATATGTTGTAAATAATAACAATAGTAATAAAACATGAAGAGTTCAGATGCAAAACTCTCTAAATCCAGCAGACCTCTTTTTTTGTAAACGAGAATTTTCTATCAGGCTCCTCTGATTAGGTTCAGAAGTTTCATTTTATCGGTAATGATAAGGTTATTAGCTAGTAAATTAAATAACTTTTTTTCAAAAATGTCACTTTAGACAATTCTTTGGTTTTTAACAAGGTAGATTTTCTTTTGTGGCAAAACCAGTTAAATCCACTTGTGCTTTTTTTGCAAAAACCTCTAAATCCACCTATTGGGACAAGACAGTGTATTTAGTTGAAAAATAACTAAAGATGCAATTATAATTATTATTTTACCAAACATAAAACACACACACACACAAACCACCTAAAGTAAAAAAAAAAAAAAAAAAAACACATGAATCTGTCAAGTAAATAGCGGTTCATTCCACTGTGGTGACCACTATTAAACCATGGACAAAGCAGAAGGAAAACAAATGAATGAAATCTGTCAAGTAAGTGCATTAATCAATAACATTAAAATTGACATTAGTTAAATCTTAACTATCTGTTATAATTTCTGATATTTGGGATTTGGATTTAAAATGTAAACATTGCAAACACTGTAAACTAAACTTGTTAGATTCAAATGTAGTGTAAAACATTGTGAAACATCAATATCTGTCCATTGCCCATTAAAAAGCTTATCAGACGTATAGGTGATATTAAGTAATATAAATAATGTATAGTTTTATACATCATATGTATCTTTTGAAAAAATATCCTACATTAGCAAATAAAAACTACTGCGCAAAAAGGGGATGTCTCTCAGACACGTTTAGAAAGCTGTCATTCGTTCATTCATTCTCCCCATACTCAAGGTCTTGATCTCTTTTTCGTCTCTTGTTTATCCTCATAGCATCCATGTGGGATAAAAGAATGGCATCTTAACTTCGTCTGTCACCACGACGACCAATTCACTTTTCAGGAAACTGTATTCAGCAAACCATTCCCATTTTATTAAGGTGTATCTATATAAATGGCCCACCCTGTATAGTAAATCAGACTCATTCAAAGTAGCGTTGCTGCACAAAACCATGTTATGAATGCATGCTACACTTCCGACTGTACATTGTGTTTTATTTTTCTTATAATGCAGTTAATGCAGGAATAATGGAGTTTTGAGGTAAGAGATGTTTTTATTTGTCATTCAGTGACAGTCAGACAGGCTCATCCACTTTATCAAACTCCGTCTTTTAAATGCTAAATCGAAAGCGGAATAAAACCGTCTCCCTATAAAAGCCGGTGAATCAGCATGCTGCGATATTGAAAACATATGATTCGATTCACGCCTTCTGATTGGTTCTCAGGATATATCGACTTTTGCCATCAAACTGTTATTTCTGAATGCAATGGGATTCAGTTGATTTAAAGCAAAAATATTTGTTGAACATGTAGTACATGCCTAAAGCATTCGCTCAATGTCATTATCTAATTTTTGGCGGAAGTGGCATTTAGCAGCTTTTGCATCTGATCTCTTCACATATTACTGACCGTTTCAACTGTTTATTTACAATGAAACGGCTCCAGATGAACAGATTTAGTAGTTTGGGAAATTTCCTTTATTTTTTGAAGAAAGGGGATGGGGGTTATCTCTTATTTTCACATCCCAATGTTGAAAGCTATGATAGTATGTATGTAGAAATGTATTTGATTTCATCAGTGCATTGCTGAACTCACGAGGAAACCGCGGCTAGCTTTAATCCAATGTGGTCATTTACATTTCTAGTTATGTTCACCTGCATTCACCTGTTGACCTGCTTTCCAAATGAGGGAGCCATTACTGATGAATCTGACATGGATCTTTTCCCAAATTATGCTAAAATTATTGCAACAGAGTGCTACAGGAATACGTTTTTTTTAGGCCAAAAGTCAGAAATGACACATGCAGAGCCGCAGACCTTTGGCTGAATGTCTGATTAATGGCTCACATCTGTGAATACAGAAAAATGTGGCTGCCGGTTAAAGTTAAAGGAGTTTGTCAGATATATTTATTTTATTTAAGTTGACAGATACATGCCTATTGATCAGTGTTCTTTTTTTCCCGAATGTATTTGTCATGAAATATGTTTAAAAACTGTTTTTTTTTTTTTTAATCTCATGTTGATCTCATGTTGTGTCATGTTAGGATAACAGCAAATAGGACTAAGCAGTGACATTGACAAACATCCAAATGTGAAGAATCTAACTAAGGATCCGAGAATCCTTGTAGCAAACTTATGTGTGTGTTGTTTCAAGAAAACAACCATTCATTTGTGTTGCGTTTTATTTTCATTTGTTTTTATTAATTTATTCTTCAATTAAATATTTTATTTAATCATATGATCATTAATTAATTAATTATATATATATATATATATATATATCATTATGTAATTTTATTGATCATTGGTTAATGATTTGATTACTAGTGATTATGTCATTTTATTATGTTTCTATATTCTATTAATATTATTTTCCTATAATTGTTGCATTATTATTATTATTTCATATTTCCATATTGTATTATTTTTAATAATAATAAGAGTAAAAGATGAGAGAATGTCTCCATTTCAAGGTCTGTATTGTCTCTGGACAATGTTGTGAAGCAGTCATTTCCGTTGCTGATGCTTGTGGTATATTAACACTTTTATTTAGGGATTTATCAGGATTTATCCTGGTCAGACGAAGTCTGAGCATTGAAACATATGCAACTAAGACTATTCCATAGATTCTGCACTTTCTTTATCATCATGAGTTTGATTTCTGCTTCTGCTCCTCTCTGACCTATATTGATAGGAGACTGTTGTTCAGTTGAATACTGGTTAACAGGTTTGGATATTGGGTGGCTCCACTGGCTTGTTGTCTGGATACCCAGAGAAACAGACATTTTCTGACAGGTTCTGGGCTAGATCTTATTTATCTGGCATAGAGAGTGTGATCTATAAACTCTATATGCAAAATGTCATGGATGCAAAAAAAAAACTTTCACAGACATCTTTTCACAACTTAAATTTGAGAACCTCACTGTGTGTATTATCATAATTTTAAAGTATTGTAAATCAGATTTTAATCAAATATCTTGAGAGAGAGAGAGAGAGAGAGAGAGAGAAAGAGAGAGAGAGAGAGAGATCAGACCAATTAGAGAGAAACAGAGAGATCAGACCAATCAGAGATATGTAAGAACAACCAGAGAGAGAGAGATTCAACCAGTCAGGGAGAGATCCAACTCAGAGATCAAATTCCGATGCAAAACTGCGTTTTTTCATAGGTTACTATGTATAAGTTGAGTAATTTCGCTTTATGTTAATTCATGTTATTTTAATTGCCTTTATTGTGAAATTAGTGAACATAAATCTAGGAGTCTCAGAAAAATGCTCTTTTTAGAAGAAAATTTCAATTGGCACTTCATATATGGCATTTCAGTGGGAACTCTTTATATATTCGTATGGCTTCTTGTTGGGGTAGCCAGGATTTAGCTGCATCCCAAGTTAATCTATTAAAACTTTCTTGTTACTAAAGCTTTCTATCACAAGTACAACCAAGCAGGGTTTTGTTAAAGATGCACAAAATGCTCAGCTCTGAACAGATGCATTGCAATAGTTCACGTTTTTTTCTGCAATACTAAGTTTCCTGCATTTAAATGTTCATAAAATGCTTCTGCGGGCACCTGCTTCTCAGCTGAGGAAACACACAGTACTGTTGCATATTTATGAGATGAACCCAATTGTTCTTTACTTAAAAAAAAAAAGAAGAAGAAGAAGAAGATGCCCAAATATAGCCAATTTAGAACTCTTTTAGTTTTGTAATCTGAGTATGATTACTGCAGTCATATCCCCTATGGGGGTGCAGGGATATTCATTCATCCTCTGCATTACTCTAAATGCACAGAATGAATGTGCTTTCATGGCTGCGCCAGTCTACAAGTACATTCACTTACAAAGACAATTATGAAGAATAAAATGTCTAAATCATAAATGAATTACTTGCGTAAGGAATCCACATCAATCATTTTATATATATAAAGAGACTGTTTGAAATTCAAAGACTTTCAAATAAATGCATTGGAAGGCCATCAGCGAAGCGGTTTCTTTTATCAATATCAATAAACCAAAGCTAGCAGACAGGGCAGCACTCACCCATATGTAAAGAAATAATTGTGTATTCAGTTGACAATCACCGAAGGTTCTTTTGACAACAATCTTTCCAGATTTTTTTTGGAAACTGAAAATGAATCCTCATTTACCCTTTATTTCCATATCTTTCAACCCACATCATACAAGAGTGTCTATATTGAGGTGAACTGGCATTGCAAATAGAGACAGATGATGTTACTGGCTTAAATGCTGTTCTAGAATATTTTCTAGATTTCTGTCAGCTATGATATTCTGATTGCATTATTGCAGAACATCTCTGTTGTGTCAGTCAGCATGGATAATGTATTCTGTCTGCTGTGGATGATCTGTAGTGACCATGAATCTGTGTGGAAAGATTCATGTCAACTCTCTCTCTTTCTTATTTATATCTTTGTTTAGTCTGTCTAAACACATTATGCACTTTCCAATTGATTATCTATCTATCTATCTATCTATCTATCTATCTATCTATCTATCTATCTATCTATCTATCTATCTATCTATCTATCTATCTATCTATCTATCTATCTATCTATCTATCTATCTACAATGTAATCCCCACTGTTGTCATTACTAAAGATATTAAGTTAATATAACTTAACATTATTTAAAATACCAAATTTTGGCATCAAACAGGTGCTTTAACTTACTCATTAGGGAGCAAAAAACTTCTAATTAATATTTTAAGGTTTTTCCGCGTTCACGTGGGTTTCCCCTGAGTGCTCCGGTTTCACCCACAGTCCAAAGACATGCGCTACGTGAATTGGGTAAGCTAAATTGTTTGTAGTGTATGTGTGTACGTCCTGGTCCTCCAGGTTGATGGTTGAGCGTTGGGCTAACGACCCACCTCATAAAAATTAGATGTTACGAAAAACCAAAATGGTGCGGCTAAATATCAACTTCAATATAAACTTAATAAATATTAAGTAAAGAATATAACAGCTGAAATTTTTTGAAGTTTAGTCTATTAGCCATTTTAAGTTAGCCCAACAGTCAACTTTATCAAATGAAATGAGTGTAGTTAACTCAAAATTTACTGAAAGTTAATTCTACTCATTTGAAAAGAGTTTTAAACTCAGTGTTGAAGGTAATAAGTTAATTAAATATCTCATTACTTTAACTTTAAATGGGGTAAGTTCACAGTACTTATTAGATTTTTAACTCAAATGGATTGCAGCAATCGGTTTCCTCAAATGGTTTGAGATGCCTTAACTTATTGTGTTTTACAGTACTAGTTGGTTTGAGTTCTTTTCATTTGTTGGGTTTTACTGTGCTCAAATTGCTCCATTTTACTCAAATGGATTAAGTTCACAGTACTCATTAGGATTAGTTTGCAACAAACAGGACTGGTAACCACTTATCCAGGCAGCAGAGGGAACCCTCGCCCAAATTCTGACTGCCAGTTCTTCGTTGGTTACTTTCTGTTTGGTGGCCATTTTAACCTGGCCACACCAAACATGCGTGCTGCGTCCCAATCCGCATCCTATCCATCCTAAATAGTATGTGAAAATAGAATTAGTATGTCCCAAATCATAGTATGTTGAAAAGAGTATGCCAAAAATTCCCGGATGGTTTACTATTTCCGGTCAAAATTTTAAGTGTAGAAGTGTCCATATTCTAACCGCTGATATTGCCCACAATACATTGCGCATTGGACGTGAATTTGATTAGAACTACAAAACACGGGTGAAAAGTGTAAACAAACTACAAACATGATGGAAGTGCGAGACCAACCGTCAAGCAGAGAGGCTTCGGTAAAGATGTTTGTATGACTGTTAATTAATATCTAGCCCACTAGATAATATTTAAATGGTGTTGTCTGTGTTATATTTCATCTGCAACAACAATACTGAACTTATATAAAGATGTGTTTGGACATTACCGTCTGAATTCAGAATTATCCAAAGACCTGAGGAGATTTCTCTGCATGAAAGACTCGTGAATGGGAGATTATCCTGCTGCTGCTTCTCCAATAAGGTAGGAAATTAAATACGACAGAAATGTGGATGATTGACAGGGCTCTTAACTAAGCAACACAACGATCTGTGTAACGTGGAAGTAGTATGTCCCAAAGCTTGCATACTTTTCTGTTACACACAGTATTTTTCTTCCACAAAAAAAGTACATACTTTTAGGTCGTAGTATAAGTATGCGAATTGGGACGCAGCATCAGTGTGAAGTATTGCCAGTATCTATTGCCTTACCAAGCGTTTTCTCTTTGTTTTGGATTGCCTTTCTGTTCTGACCTTTGTGCCTGGTTTGTTGACCACTGCTTTTGCATTACTGATTTTGCTTGGCTGCCTTGTTAGACTAACTGTTTGTTTCTCTGATTCTTGCCTGCTTGGCCGACTTCGATTCAGCCTTGAGATTTGTATTTGTTTGTTGAGAACTATTAAACTTTTTGCACTTTTAATATAATCTGTCTCCATGTCGTCACCACCGCCATTGTCACATATTTTTTTTTTTACTTAAATG
This sequence comes from Danio kyathit, assembly GCA_903798195.1. Classification (NCBI taxonomy): domain Eukaryota; kingdom Metazoa; phylum Chordata; class Actinopteri; order Cypriniformes; family Danionidae; genus Danio; species Danio kyathit. Next base: position 56,615,186 of record LR812521.1, on the reverse strand, counting down.
GTTTGTTGCAATCGGTTTCCTCAAATTGTTTGGGTTACCTTACCGAGTATACATGAAATAAAAGGACCTGTTCTCACTTTATCTCTTTACATAAATTTCGAAAATTTGTAATTTTCTGAAAAAGTCTGTATGAAAGCAGCTTGTAGGTGTGTTCGACATCAAGCACAGCGGCAGCCGGTGATCAACGAGATTAGCCGAGCGCAGGCGGGGGCAGAGTTAAAAACAGAGTCGTCAGGCCAGACACTTCGGGGCTCAAGGTTGCGGCAGTCATGATGACCGATCACATGGCGTGATCATGTATTTATTTATTTATTGCAATAACAACAAAAGATTTACAGTACAAATAAAACAGAACACAGTCTCTACAAACTATAGTTCATTCTTAAACAATAAGGGAATTGACTCTATGCACGACTTCTTCCGCGTTCGCGGTTAGCCCGCATGACAACTTCCGGTGCAGCACGGCGATCGCTTTAAGCGGATGGCGCAGCTGAGGATCATAGATTACACTCGCTGTTTCTAGGAGTTTGCTCGGATTATCGTTAATGACATTAAATTAATCATAAGACAGAGAGCTGTCACACCAAGCAGCAAAGAAGAGAAGAGGTTCAAATTCTACATTTTGAGTTACATTCATCATTTTGAGGGTGAGTATCATGCTATATATACGAATAGCAATTGAACACTAGCCGTGTCCGTTTCTCACAGTTCATATCGATTTTTATGTTATATTTTAATTACCTGCATCATGTCTATCCTTCCATCCGTCCTTAATATCCATAAGTATGAACTAGTATGAGTTATTAACTATAGGTTATAGTTTCCAGGTTTCCTGTAAGGATGGAGTGACAGGAGAGATCAGCATGACGTGTTTCAGGTCGATGATGAAGTCAGAGAAGCTGCATAGTTTGTGTGGGAGGTTATTTATTCTCAGGATGACATGATGATCCAGCTCATATACAAAGACATCGAAATGTTTCAGAAGAAGCTGACCATTTCTTTCTTTTCATCTTTCTCTTTTACTTTTACCTGTCAAAGTGTCTACAGATCTGAACAAACACACTCACACAACTTCATATTTAACAATTGTTTAATGTTGTATTTTTACACATCGCTGTAAGGGAAATGTTTAACATTTTGTCAAATTATTTATACTGCGGTGAAAATGTCTAAAGTTATGTTTTTACATTACTGCTGTGCAAATGTCTACTTACTTATATTTACATATTTCAGGGTTTTTCCTTGTTCAAAATAAGTTGGAGGTGGTATCCCATTCATTACATTTTTGTGACTTGAAATAATTGTAATTTGCATTATTCTTGTAATCTTATATTAAAAACATTATATATATTTTTAAAAAGGCTAACATTAAATGTAATTAAATACAACCAGTGCTTGAGCATAATTTGGAGTCTGACAGTAGTTGCCTGCCTGATTTTTTGTAAAAAGACAGAGGTGGTACATTTGATGGAGGTAAGCACTGCATAATTCCCTATGCACAAAAACCCCTGCTTATTTACACATGCAGTGCAAGTATCTAAAGTTATTTATATTGTTCTGTAATATATGTTTAAATGATTATGTTAAAAATGAATGTTTATTATATTGACAACTTTATATTCCAGCAGTGCAGGGAACAACATATAAACTATGTACAGTGTGTGTGTTTATATCATTTTTACATGAATAAATTAAGGTTCATCATCTACTCTTTAATCTTTAGCTCAAGCTTTTACTAATGGGCAGAAGGCAAGCCACTGTATAAATCTGGTTGATGCTCGCTGTAATAGAAAGAGATGATGATCGTCCAGCTTGTGTTGCTTCATGCTGCGGATGAGACACTCTGTGTGGACCCTCAGCCGTGCGATGGACGGTGTCTCCCTCACACTTGCTCTTACTCTGGACACATTACTCTGGATGCTGTAGGATGCAAGTTGTGAACCTAAATCAGATGTGATGCATGTAGATGTATAAATCAGAAAGAAATGTATTAGATTTTGCATATAAATACTTGTGCTTAACACATTTTGTCTGTTACATGACACTAGAATATGTGTGTGTGTGTGTGTGTGTGTGTGTATATATATATATATATATATTTTTTTTTATATATATATATATATATATATATATATATATATATATATATATATATATATATATATATATATATATATATATATATATATATATATATATATATATATACTGCAATTTATTGAAGTTCATGATGGTTAATTCTACAGTATGTTGCTGCATTCATTAACAGAAAGTTGTAAATACTACAATATTAATTTACTTTTCGGCTTAGTCTTATTAAATGCTACAACATATGCAGTATAATACAATTTACTATAGTATGATTAAAAACGTAATATTATATAATATAAAATACAATTACAACTTGTTACTTCTTTCATCTGGGTTAAATTCTAGTACATCATTTTTTTATCGTACCTTTCGAGCCGTATAACATCACCAAAAGCAGCATCGAAGCAGTCTCCTTTCAGTCACTCCACCTCTTCACGGAGTCTGTCAGCCTGATCTGGTATTAATCATCTGCAGTTGGTTGTGGAACTGAACAATAATGATGTTGCAGATGCTGGGCATCCACTGGCACATGATTCTTATTAATTTAAGTGTAAATCTCCCGTTTTTTGCCATGCTCCGATGCATTTAGGTCTTGCCGCTATTAGATTTCGCTGTAAAACGCGCTATGCGGAAATCGAGACACTGGCGTATATTCTACCGGAAATACGTCAGCAGAGATCGTGCATAGAGTCAATTATGAATTTAATTTAAGTAGCCTACAAAATAAACGCATGAGAAATAAGGGAAAAAACGAGAGGGCACATAAAAGGGAAATAAATATCCATGAATAGGGTTATTTTGGATAATAAAAGCATTTTTTAAAAAAGCACTTTAATCCAAAAAGATTGAACAAAAGAACCAAAATAAATGAGCTACACTTTAAGTAGAAATTTCCCAGAAAGAGCAGGTACATCAATGTCACTTTTAACATTTCTGCATAAATGGTTTGACAGAAAATACAATATTTTATAGTCATATAAAGTTTCTAGCCAGCATGCACCACTTTAAGACAGATTTCGATCGATCTGCGCAGCTCTGCATGAAGTCAAACGCACCTATTGACTTATCTGGTTAACGAGTGATGTGGATGTTGTCACATGACTGTATTTTGATTTAATTTCAACTCGTTCAAACCAGAGAAGTCTGTGTGGTGTGAAACCAAAACTGCAGAAAAATACAACAGTGTAATTTTTGACCTTGGTCCGGACCAAAGAAACCAAACCACAGGTGTGAAAACAGTCCGAGGGAATCTTCCGGGCCACTGCTTCCCACACTGAACTAAATGAATAGAAAAATGTGACTAAAAACAGAAAAGTCTCCTACCTCTGACAAACAATAGATAAAATGGCAAAGACAAGCGCAAGAATTAATAAATGAATGCAGCCAAAATAGAGAGGTGGAGTGTGATCTCAGCTTGAGTGAGAGAAACATCAAACATAAGAGGAGAGAGATCCACCATCAAATCATTGATCTTATCAAGAACTATATCTTGTTGGTAAACATTGTCTGGTTTTTATTTTAGCATCATTTTATTTGATATTTTCATGCATCAACAGGCTCCAACTTAATGTCAAGGTATTCATGAACACAAGTTGTTTTAAATAACAGTTGCAAATAAACCAAAGGCAACGAGCATAAAATAAATAAATCTTCCAAAATCCAGCTCCTGCGAGTTAAGCTAAAACCATACATCTCGAAGACGGTTTGTTCCAGGGGCTTTCAATCCTTCCAAACATCTCTGAGCCAAGAGCCTTACTGTCGAACACAAGCAGCTGTTTAGAGAAAAGCAGGATAGCCAGAGGCACAACAAGAGAATGCAAATCTCACAAAAACACTGGCGCCGCACCTAGACAAACATCTGTGATGGGGCGCTGTCACACTGCGTCTGTGCAGCGGAGGTGGAGAAGGAATCCCAACTCTTTCAAAACTGCCTCTGTTTTAAGCTCATCTTGCTCCGGCTAATCCATCCTGACAGTGTAGATTGCTCATAATGGCTACGTTACCGTTTTCTGCAAAACAAACATGCCCTTCTCCAGTCACTGGATTGCTGTAGTCAAACAACTTGAAATGGTGTGCTTCTTGATTAAGACTCTAGGACAGGATAATTAGCCCTGCGGAGGAAATACAGAGTAACCTTTTGATGTTTGCAAATAGCTTGTTTTATATTCCAGGTTCTCGGGTTTGTAAAGCAGCACATATGATAATTATCTTTGGTGAAATTAGCGGGTCTGGGATAGATGAAAAGGGGTGATTCATGAAGATAATGCAGGTTTTTCCCAGTTGTCTGAACAATTGTTTAGATCAGCTGTTTAGACAAAGGTACTGCAGGGGGTCTGACACATTTTATTTGATTTCAAACTAAAGGGAAAAGTGCAGGGAATGAAAACTCGATGAGAAATTAAAATGTAATGATACAGGCCACAGCAGGATGGATACAAAGTAATATACCATGAGATTTCAACTTTTAGATTCCACATCCTTGTTAAAGGGACCTTCATCCCAAAACATGCCATTTGTATAGTTACTTACATAAAGACCCACAATTATATTCGTATTAGTTGTATAATACTAAAATAACAGTATATTATAGGTTTAATTTAATTGAATTTAAATTAAATTAATTTACTAAATATTATAATTTAATTTAATCATTTAATTTAATTTTTTTATTGTATTTTATTTTTCAGTTTATACCAAATTTCTTTAACTGGGAAAGTTTTCTAATTATGAGAACTGGGAAAGTTTTCTAATTATGAGATTACTTTATTGCATTTTTTTTTATTATTATTTAGTTTGTTCCTGTTAGACCTACAGTAATATAAAACATTAAGTTAATATTCAGCAAGTGTGTCAAAGTAATTAAAGTGACAAGAAAGACAAGTTTTGCTCTGCAATGTTTTAACCCCTGCAAGGTTAAAAAAATGTTTTGCACAGAAATAAGTATAATCAGGTAGCAACTGTTTTCAATGCTAATAATATTAATGAGTATTTCTTTAACACCAAATAAGTATATTTAGAACAATTTCTGAGGGATCAAGAAGACTCGAGCAATAATGCTGGAAATTCAGCTTTGCAAACTTTTACTTTTAAAAGTTAAAAATAACGCCTAAACTGCAGCTCTGCACAAGACGTTTGGTCATAAGAGAAATGGTCGTGCCCAACTGAGCCTGGTTTCTCTCAAGGTTTTTTATCCTTCACTTTAGCCAATTGGTGAAGTTTTTTCCTCGCCGCTGTCGCCACTGGCTTGCACGGTTCTGGATTTGTAGAGCTGTGCATCGATGGAATTGCTCTTCAGTGTTTGGACTCTGAGCAGTGAATATTAAGCCACACTGAACCGAACTGAACTAAATAATCTAACTATAATCTTCTATGTGAAGCTGCTTTGAAAGCGCTGTAGAAATAAAGATTAATTTAATTTTTTGAAAGTAACGACAATGTAATTACATTGTTAAACCATTGTAAATACATCTGAGACATAATATGTAATTACAAACTTGTCTTGTGAGTAATTACGGTGTAGTTACATTGTAACTAAATTGTAGTTACCTCCAAGATAATATTTATAAATGTAATTGCATGTACAATATTTGGTTATCTATAGTTGTATACATAAACATACAGCGTAAACATGTAAATACAAGCTTATTTACTTATTCATTACATTGTAATTACATTGTAGTAACATCCAATATAATATTTATAGACTTAAATGTTTCTTTGTATATTTCATGTACAGTATCTGTGTATTGATATGTAAATATATGCAGTAGCTATGTAATTACAAACTTTTGTTTTGGATGTGATTACTATGTAATAACTTTGTTGTTACAATGTTATAACATTATTGCTACATTGTTATATAATTGTAATTACATTGATATAATGCTGTAATATGTAATTACAAACTTTAATTTTGATGTAGTTACTATGTTGTTATGTTGTAATTACATCCAAGATAATATTCATAATTGTAAATGTTTCTTTGTATAATGCACACAAAGTATTTGGTTATCTATAGATTTATATGTAAATATACACAGTACACATGTAATTACAAACTTAATTACTAAGTCATTACATTGCAATTACATTGATATTACTTAGTAGTTACATACAAGATAATATTAGAAGATATGTAATTAAAAAATTTTATTTTTGGATCTAATTACTATGTAATAACATTGTAGTTACATTGTTATAACCTTGTAATATGTAATTGCAAACGTTTATCATGGTTGTAATTAATATATCGTTACATTGTAATTACATTCAAAATAATATTAATAAACTTAAATGTTTCTTTGCATATTTCATGTACAGTTTTTGAGTATGTATATGTAAATAAATGCAGTAGTTATGTAATTACTAACATTCATCTTGGATGTAATTACTATGTAATACATTTTAAGTACACTGTTAATACATTATTTTAGCAATGTAATTACTACATTGTAATAACACTGCATTTACATTGTTATAACATTTAATATGCAATTACAAACATTTTACTTGGATGTAATTACTGTCATTATACTGTAATTACATTGCTATTGCATTGCAATTGCATCCAAGATAATATTTATAAACTTAAATGTTTCTTTGTATATTTCATGCACAGTATTTTAGTATTTATACGTAAATAACTGAAGTAGATATGTAATAAACTTTTTGGATGTAATTACTATGTAACAACATTGTAATTACATTGTTATAACATTGTATTATGTAATTACATAATTTTATCTTGTGTGCAATTACTGTGTTGTTGCACTCTAATTACTATGTCATTACATTGTAGTAACATCCAAGATAATATTTATAAACTCATGCTGCTTTTTTATTTCATGTACAGTATTCGTGTATTTATATGTAAATATACTTAGTAGCTTTGTAGTTACAAACGTTAATTTTGGATGTAATAACTATGTAACAACATTGAAACAAGTAATTACAAACTTTTATCTTGGCTGTAATTACTATATCATTACATTGTAAATACTATGTCATTACATTGTAATTACATTGCTATCGCATAATAATTGCATCCAAATAATATTTAAAGTATAAGCTTAAATGTTTCTTTGTATATTTCATGTAAAGTATTTGTGTATTTATACGTAAATAAATGCAGTATATTTGTAATTATAAACCTTTATTTTGGATGTATTATACTATGTAATAGCATTGTAATTAAACTAATATAACAATACTATTACATTGTGTTAACAATGCAATTAATTCATAGTTATAGCATTGTAATTATATTGTTATAGCATTATAAATGCAGTAGATATGCAATTACAAACTTTTATTTGGCTGTAACAACTATGTATTAACAATGTAATTACATTGTTATAACATTGAATTTACATTGTTGTAACATTGAAATGTAATTACAAACTTTAATCTTCATGTAGTTACTATGTTGTTACATTGTAATTACATCCAAATTAATATTTATAAATGTAAATGTTTCTTTGTATATTGCACGTACAGTATTTGGTTATCTATAGTTTTATATGTAAATATACACAGTGCACATGTAGTTACACACTTAATTACGATGTCATTAAATTGTAAATACATTGATTTTGCATAGTAGTTACATCCAAGATAATATTTATAAATGTAAATGTTTCTTTGTATATTTTATGTACAGTATTTGGCTATTTATACTTAAATATATGTAGTAGATATGTAATTACAAACTTTTATATAGGATGTAATTACTATGTAATAACATTGTAACTGCATTGTTATAACATTGTTTATGCGTTGTAATCACTGCATTGTTATAACATTATCACATTGTTATAACATTGTAATATATAATTACAAACTTTTATTTTGGATGTGATTATTATGTCATTACATTGTAATTAAATTGCTATTGCATTGTAGTTTCATCCAGTATAATATTTATAAACTTAAATGTTTCTTTGTATATTTCTTGTACAGTATTTGTGTATTTATACATAAACGTACTAGATATGTAATTACAAACTTTTTGGATGTAATTACTATGTAATAGCATTGTAATTACATTGTTGTAACATTGTAATATGTAATTTCAAATTTTTATCTTGGGTGTAATTACTATATTGTTACATTGTAATTACTATGTCATCACATTGTAATTACATCGCTATTGCATTGTAATTACATCCAAGATAATATTTATAAGCAGTAGATATGTAATTACAAACTTTTATCTTGGATATAATTACTATGTAACAACATTGTAGTTACGTTGTAATAATATTGTGTTATAAAGTATGTTATAACATTGTAATTACATCTATGAAAGTATTTTAAAGTGTTTTTTTTTTTTTGTTTTTTTTGTATATTCCATGTACAGTACAGTATTTTACACATTTAAATTAGGTTCTATCTGACATGTTTGTCAAAATTGAGTTATTCACATATTCTTATTAAATGACAACTTGTTTACATTATGTACAGCCACACGTACCTTTGGGTACATAATTTGCACTTTACAGAAATGTACACAGAGTACGTTTTCACAATGAGCCTGTGTTGGATAAGTACCATTCAGTTGTTGGTGAATGAGTAAGTGAACATGTAAAGTATATCATATAGCACCACAAATCATGCAAATACATGTAAATAAATAGAGTATAATAGTATACAGCCTCAACGTTAGACCCTTCTCCATCTGAAATGTCCCATATTCAAAATGAACACCTTAGAAAAGAAACACTACAGAAAATAAACATCGTAGTAGTAAGCATTAAACCAAGGACAGCTACTTCTTTTAAATAATTACATTGCAGGTGTGATGCTAAAATTATTGTATTTTTTATTTCAAGCCTTGCTTTGAAAGCAGCTATGGCAGCAGCATCTAGGCAGAGATGATTAGCCTAACTTGAGACTGACAAAAAAATGAAAAATGATTCAGCAAATAAAAGCTCTCTTTAAGAAGCTGAACACTGTGTATTAATGCAAGAAGTGATGACAGCTGGTAATGAGTGCTTCCTGCATTCTCCTGCATTTGACAACTGTGCCTGGAATACAAATGCAGGAGAGGTGCACAAGCTGTTCCAAAGGTTTATGGACTGTATTTTTTTTTATCACGTAGTGCAATCTAAAAAAATATCAATAATAGGGCAATGGCATTTATGGTGACACAAACTACAACAACATATACAGAGATACAGTGTTTTGATTTCATTCCCTTGATTTTATGGATGCTTAAAAATCTCCTAGCCTGTGTCTTTGAAAGTCCCCTGAAGTGCTTTGAAACATGCAGTGTTATTTAATGTTTAACTCTTGTGTACTGTTCAAGTTTACTACCCTTTCATTATGTTTGTGGATGTTTTTGCACCATTTACCTCCATTTTAATGACATGTTTGATTGCAAAGCCATGACAGCATATAATCATGGATTATTTATTGTTGTTGGTTTTCCCTGTTGGGAGGAGGTAAATATGTCATTTTTACAGAGGATCATCAGTTGTCAGCATTAACCCTTTAGGTAGGGCTGTGCAAAAAAAAAATAATAAAAATATAGCTTTTATATGGAGTTCTATGGAGCAAAACACCAGATTATAGTTTGTGTGCCAATTTTGCCAAAATATGTGTCATAGTAAGTTCTGTCACCAACAATCCTTCCATTTGCTGAAACACAGAGAAAGTTGTGAACAAATTAAGACTCAAAATCCTCCCGGGGTGGATGAAAACATCCCCAACAACAGCACACAAGTGTTAAATGCATCAATGTTCCAAATTAATTGAATCATCTGTTGTGTGTTGTGAGTTTTATAATACAGTCTAATTAAATCTTTAGTGCAGTGTAAATAATAAAGTATAGTTTTTGATTTTTTTTGAGCACCATTCTGTCTGAAAATCACAATATTACTTTTAATTTCAAAAATTCCATTGCACATATTTTATTTTTATTTATATTATGTTGTTTATTTTTTTCTTTAAATTATAAATTTATTATGAGAGAAACCCATTTAATAGGCTTGTATTTTGTTACATTTGGTTCACAAATAAATACTAATATGTGTATTTCTTATAATTGTATCCTTACAATACAAACACGCAAACACATAATATGATGTATTTAATTTAATTTAATTTAATTTAATTTTATTTTATTTTATTTTATTTTATTTTATTTATTATTTTTTTCAAATTCAGAGTTAATGTGTTTAATTGCTTTGACCAGATTTGTCATTATGAATATTGTCAACTTTGCCATTACAGTAATGAATTAAAAGTTCAAATATTGAAAAAATCTTATTTCAAAGTGTAATATGACAACACAATATGATTTCTTTACTGTTTTTTTTTACTGAACAATTCACACATAGCCCAGCAGGCACAGGACGTGAACATGACATCAGATTGATGTTGTACCCCAACATCATGGGAACGTTGCATTTTGTTTAGAAATGAA
>LR812521.1:56522170-56599670 GCA_903798195.1 Danio kyathit | reverse complement strand
GTATAGTTTATAAATTAGCCTATATTTCTTCATCAACACAATTCAGATATCTGCATAGTAGGTATGTGGCTTAGGCAGATGCAAATATTCTCCAGAAATGGTTTTACAAGCCTATTTGGAACCTTAGAATAAGGTAGAATAAGGTGCAGTAAATAACTTATATTTTTAAGTGAGCAGATCCTTATATACTTGTTTAAATAATGCTGTCACACTTCAAATTTAGAGTTATTTACTGTCTACAAAACCTTTCGTCACAATTTACTTAAAATATACATGAGTTAGCATAGTGTAATTATATTTAACCTATTAATTAACATTTCTAGCTACACTGTTAGCTAACCTACTATACAATTTGAGGTTTAATACAGCTTAACATCAAACACATTAGCAGCAAATGTTTAAACTTAAAGGGGAACAACATAAATAAAAGTAGTTTACTGTGTGTATACAGTAGTTTATAAGCTACTAGCCACCCAGTTAAAAAAAAGTGTGGCGTTAAGAAACATGCAAAGTCAACTGAAGCAGTAATAGATTGTGCTGCATTAACATAAAGAACCAGCAAATTAAAAATAGCAAAGTCTATAAACTTCAAAAACCATTATTTAATCTGATTGAAGACTCTTTATATGTAAGTACGCAGTGTCCACTCTTCACATCTCAATGACTGGTCATTACCTTGAGTGTTGATCAGATGATCTATGAAGGCCTTTCTATAATGTTGAAGCTCGTCCACCAAAGTCTGCACCGTTATGACATATTTATGGCATCATTTGGCTAAGTGACGTCCATTTATAACTAATTTATTAGCCTTAAGCACAATGCATCAGCAAAACGATGAAATGACTGCACTCTTGGGTGTAGTGAATTAGTGATCTGATAACATTCAAAAGTGAATGTCTGGATAGAATAACCCTGAACATTGATTTAAATCTTTTCAGTTCCGTTTTATAGTTTCCAGGGAAATGAGCTAATCGGTTATAAGAAAGAATTGGGGTGAAACATTCTTTTCTTTTGATTCTTGACTTTTATGAAAAAAAAAAAAGCTGAGCTTAAAATTTAAATGAAACATAGTGCCATACAATTATGTGTTTTAAACTCTGAATCCGCCAGAAACTCCGGGAGTATTGACAGATTTTTAAAACACTTATGACAGTCTTTTCAGTGTAATGAAAGTGAATGAGGGCTAGGTCTGGCAGGCTCCAAAATGACAAGAAAAAGCACCGTACCATTTTCATAAAAGGGGTTCATATGACTCATGTGCTATATATTAACCGTTCGATGACTTTTGTGAGAAAGGTATATTATACATTATTCAAAAAAGAAAATCTTGACACCAGCTTGATATGCTATTATTCATTGTTAGATATAGTCATCAAATGTCCAAATGCATTTTTCAGTCTTTGTACTTGACCATTTGTGTACTTGCTGAATATGACACAAATATTTAGTTTATTAGGCAAAGTTTGTTGAACTTTTCATTACCTGACACACTAGAATAGAAATGCATGAGCTTACAAAATTGACTTAAGATTTCAAAACTTAGCAATTAAAAAAAAAATATATAAATAAACATCTAAATGTCTGTTTAACATTTATATTGTGGTGGCTCTAATACTGTGTATGTGTATATAAGCCTAAATGATGAATGCGTTACCCGCACTTATTAGGAATGTTGTTATTCTGAATTGTTTTAAGAAGCTTCTCAAAGGGTCACGAAACATCAAAACACAAATGTTGACAGTCATATATGTGTCCCACGCTGCTAAAACACTATTAGGACACATATATTTCACAAAAGAAATGAAGGTAACACTTTATTTTGATGGTTCATTTGAGTATTAGTAGACTGTCTGCTTTATATCTGTTGATAATGCTGCTTCAACAGACATTTAACTGACTATGAGAAACTTAGCAAGTACATGCCAACTTACACTAACCCCAACCCCAACACTAACCCCAACCTGACAGTCTACTTATAATCTAGTGAGAATTAGTTGCAATGTAACTTAAATACAACAAACGGACCATCAAAATAAAGTGTGACCAAAGTGAAAATTGGTTGTTTTTGCATAATTTCGAGCAAATTCGTTCTTCTGGTTTGAAAATAAATTTTAGAGCTACGTGACAGTGATTAGATCCTTGTGTGATATCCAGCATGTAGAGTGGATGTCGGTACCGGCGGGTACATTGTGACGTCTTTGAGCTTTCAGCATTAATTCATGAGAAATACTTCCAAGTCTTTCCAGACAGTGAATCAGCATGCTCTATTGTGTATGAGGTGCAGCTTCATTAATATGCATGATAGTTTCGAAGACTGTTTTTACCTGTTACAGTGTTCATATGGTAGAGAGACGCTACGTTGTGTTGCCAACTATAATTAAAACAAGTGGAAGAAGAAGAATTGTTTGGAGACATGGGTGGGCAGGGGGTTTATGGCCCTTTAAGACACATCTTTTTAGTAAAGCATTTAATTTGTGATTATCATTTTTATGTACTGTAGTTTGTAATCTTTTTGTTTTTTTTGTTGTTTTATTGATTATTGCTGTCACGTCCCCGGCTCGTTCCTGCTCACCCAATCCTGTTTCACCACCTCATACCAGTCCCATCCAATCACGTGAACCTTCCCCTGAGTACTAACCATCCGCACCTGTTCATCATCAGCCAAGACACTATATAAACTTACCTCCTCCATTCATTCAGCGACCGGTATTGAAGTTGAATGGTTGTCTTTACTCAAGGTCCTTCGGCTTCTCTTCTTCCATGGATGTTCCTTCTGAGTCTTTGTACCCATCGCACTGATAAAGGGAAGTGTCTTTACTATCTGACTTTACCTGAAGATCTGTATTCACCCTCATGCACTTTATGCCTATTACCACCAACGGAGGTTTTGGATGTTAACCCAGGCTTATCTCTCAGTGTTTACAAGGCGAAGACTTTTATGGTGTTCCTCGTCTGATCTTCCATTTCCCCTGAACTGTGTGACTGTGATTCCCGGCTGTGTATACAGCGAACAGCACTGGCAAGCTATGACACCAGCTCTATTTCAGCAGTGCTGTGAGCGTGATCGCCAGCACATGACATCTACTTCTCGTACAGCCTATATATATATATATCTATCTCTATATATATATATATATATATATATATATATATATATATATATATATATATATATATATATATATATATATCTATCTCTGTCTACCAGCGTGACAACTGTGGTGTAATTTGTGGTTTGTTACAGGGAATTTATGTAAGCTTGTAATTCTTGTAAAAATGACATAATGTATCTTTAACAATATGACTTAAACAACTGGCCCATTTCCTTAATATTTAAAGGTGTGTGGTGTTTTTTTTTTTTTTTTTTTTTTTTTTTTTTTTTTTTTTTTTTTTTTTTTTTAATAACATTGAAAAACATCAATATGTGTATAATATTTTACGTTTACATATAAAGTTCAGATGCAAATTTAATTTTTTTTTTTTTTTTTTAAATCAAAAATGAGCACATTTTTCAGGCTCCTTAGTGTAGGATCAGTAATTTTACTTTTGAATCAAGCATCTTGGTGTGATTCTGGAGTCATATATGAGTTTCAGTAGTCATGTCAAAGCAGTAAGTTAATCAGCATACTATCATCTCAAAAAAACATTGCAAGAATTAGATGCTTTGTTTCCAGTAAGGACTTAGAGAAACTTGTTTATGCTTTTATCACCAGCAAAGTGGATACCTTAATGGCCTTCCCCAAAAGACAGTCAGACAGTTGCAGCTCATTCAGAACCCTGCCAGGATTCTGACCCGAACCAGAAAATCAGAGCACATCACAACTGTCCTCAAGTCTTTGCACTGGATCCCAGTTACATTCAGAATACATTTTAAAGTATTACTACTTGTCTATAAATCACTAAATGGCCTAGGACCTCAATACATTACAGTTATGCTCACTGAATACAAACCTAACAGATCACTCAGATCTTTAGGATCAAATAAATTAGAAATTCCAAGAGTTCAGTCAAAGCAGGGTGAATTGGCCTTCAGCTATTACACCCCCCGCTGCTGGAATCAGCTTTCAGGAAATGATCAGATGTGCTCCAACATTAGGCACTTTCACATCCGGCCTGGAAACACATCTGTTCACCTGTTCCTTTACTGAATGAGCACTATGCTAAGTCCGACAGATTGCACAGTTATGTCTTTATTTTATTTTTCATTCTTTTATAACCTGTTTTAACAAATTTCAATATGTTTTTATCTGTTTTTAATTATTTTAATCATTTTATTTTCTTGTTTATGTAAAGCACTTTGAATTAACATTGTGTATGAAATGTGCTGTATAAATAAACTTGCCTTGCCTTTTATGCCGATGAGTAGGTTATTTTCATTGCCTTTAAAGTAAAAGATCATTGAAGGCTGAGAAAAAAAAAAATCATTTTAGATGTGAATCTTAGATAGCACTTAAAGGTTTTGCTTCTGAACTCTTCATATGGATTCACTCATGAATGTAAAAGTACAAACCATGTACAAATCATTCCAGCTTCTCTCTCTTACACAACCACTGAGTGAATAACAGCATACAATACAGTGAACCTTCATCTGAATGCCTGCATACCATTCATTAAAAATCTGTGTTATCATCTTTCAAAACAGACAAAGGAAAAATAGAGAAGGGAGGAGGATGAGAGCGAGAGAGAGAGAGAGAGAGAGAGAGAGAGAGAGAGAGAGATGAAGAAAAGAGCATATCCTGACAGCTCTCAAATCCCAGCCTTCACGTGGTGCTGGAATAGAGTGTGAGGGAGGCCTGATCAGGACAAGTTAAATTTGAGCAGTAGCTGTGATCAGTGAAGCAGGAAGGGGTGTTCAATTAAATATTTCACCTCAGCTAGTGCTGTAGAGATACAGACCCTGGGCTGTCAGCTTCCGCATTGCAACATTCATCCGCAGTACCACTAGATCTTTTAATAAGAAAAAAAAAGAGAGAAGAAATGTCTCTTTTTCCTTGCTTGCCCCTGCTTTTAATTTGACAGTGTCAGCTGTTGTCTTTAGGTGTAAATCATTACTTCTCAATTTGTTTGGGAGATCAAGTGAAAGGGGTAGTGATGTTTTGTTTGTTTGTTTGAAACCCCTGTAAGAATGACTTATGCATGACCTTGACATCCCGATCACGATCATGCCCTTGAGCAGAACACCAGGTCTCTCTAAGATGACCAAATGTGCGTAGACTAATGCTGAGAATTATAATCATTTAGAGCTGCACAATATATTATTTTAGTATCGATATCGCAATGTCTGCATCCACAATCCTACATCCAGAGGATCTGCAATGTTGAATCGGGATTATATTTGACCAGGAGCCACAGTTAATTCAGAACATGGAGTCATTGGAGATTTTTGGAGCAAAAGTTTATCATTTGCATATGTTTTTAAGGCCTGTGAGTGTATACCAAGGGAGTTTAAAGCTTTCAGGCACAAGGAATTATACCATTTGAAACTTTATTAAAACATTCGTTCATTCATTTTCTTTTCTGCTTAGTCCCTTCATTAATCTGGGGTCACCACAGTGGAATGAACCGCCAGCTTATCCAGCACGTTTCACGCAGCGGATGCTCTTCCAGCCTCAACCCAACACTGGGAAACTTTATTAAAACATATTTTATTAAATTATTTATATAACGAAGACTATGGGCGGCATGGTGGCTCAGTGGTTAGCACTGTCGCCTCACTGCAAGAAGGTCGATGATTCGAGTCCTGGCAATTTCTGTGTGGACTTTGCATGTTCTCCCTGTGTTTGCCTGGGTTTCCTCAGAGTACCCCGGTTCTTCCCACAGTGCAAAGACATGCACTAAAGGTGAATTGACTAAACTAAATTGACCGTAGTGTATATGTGTGTGGATGTAAGAGTCTATGGGTGATTCCCAGTACTGGGTTGTGGCTGGAGAGGTGACCGCAGTGTAAAACATATGCTGGATAAGTTGGCAGTTCATTCCACTGTGGCAATCTCTGATAAATCAGGGACTAAGCTGAAGGAAAATGAATGAATGAATGAATGAATGAATGAATGAATGAATGAATGAATGAATGAATGAAGACTATACAGTGCTATTTTACATTTGATTATTAATTTGTGTACCTGAATTCTTACCAAACAGAGCTAATTAAGTCATTTGTATGCATATTGCAATATATATATATATATATATATATATATATATATATATATATATATATATATATATATATATATATATATATATATATATATATATATATATATATATAGCAAAAAAACAAAACATTGCAATATCAGATTTTTCAAATATCATGCAGCCATAGTCTCATTGCACTTTCTAGTTTCAGCTGTGGCACACCAAGATGACTTCCAAGAACTTGCTGCTAGCTGGTTGTTGCCGTTGGTTTGGTGTCATTTTTATTGTATATTTTTTCAGACTGATCAAGTTGAATCTGTATTTCTGCAGTGACCTGTGGAGATTGTCTACATTGTGTCTGTGTCAGTGCAGACTGACTTGGTCTTTTTGGTCGATTTTGATGCACAAATGCACGCCTTTATTGAGTCATGGCAATGAAAATTGCAGGTCAAATACAAATATAAACTTTTTTTCAGTGGGGTAATAATTTACTTTGAGAACATGGCAAATATGAAATGTTATATCAGTGTACAAAAATATATACAATAGTGTTCATTACTTTACAGCTTTTTTTTTTTTTTTTTCTTGGAAACTATGAAGTTTTTTTTTACTTTTCTTAACAACTAAAATTGTTTATTTCAAAACACAGCATGCATTTGAAAAGAACAAAAACTGCAAAAGTCTTATTAATTCTGTTTTTAAAATTACTTACTGATCTCAAACAAAATATAGTGGTTATAATATGTTTGCAATCAAAGTGGGTTTACACTTGGCCCAGACTAACTAAGTAACTAACTAACTAACTAACTAACTGACTGACTGACTGACTGACTGACTGACTGATTAACTGACTGACTGACTGACTAACTAACTGGCCCACTAACTAATCATTGAACCAACTAAATAAATGAATAAATAAACAAATAAATAAATGCACGAATACATACATACTGTACATACATACATACATACATGCATACATGCATACATACATACATACATACATAGATACATACATGCATACATGCATACATGCATACATGCATGCATACATACATACATACATACATACATACATACATACATACATACATACATACATACATACATACATACATACATACATAGATACAGTTGAAGTCAGAATTATTAGCCCCCCTTTGAATTTTATTTTCTTTTTTAAATATTTCCCAAATGATGTTCAACAGAGCAAGGACATTTTCACAGTATGTCTGATAATATTTTTTTCTTCTGGAGAAAGTCTTATTTGCTTTATTTCGGCTAGAATAAAAGCAGTTTTAATTTTTTTTTATGCAATTTTAAGGTCAAAATTATTACTCCCTTTAAGCTATTTTTTTTTCTATAGTCTACAGAACAAACCATTGTTATACAATAAAAAAAAACTTGCCTAATTACCCTAACCCGCATAGATAACCTAATTAACCTAGTTAAGCCTTTAAATGTCACTTTAAGCTGTATAGAAGTGTCTTGAAAAATATCTAGTAAAATAATATTTACTGTCATCATGGCAAAGATAAAATAAATCAGTTATTAGAAATGAGTTATTAAAACTATTATGTTTAGAAATGTGTTGAAAAAATATTCCCTCTGTTAAACAGAAATTGGGGAAAAAAAAATGTGGGGGCCAATAATTCAGGGGGGCTTATAACTCTGACTTCAACTTTACATACATACATACATACATACATACTATAAATCAAACTACATTGAGTTTTGTTTTATTTGACTTTCACAGTTTTATTATTAATACAAAAGCTAAATATACAAGTATTCAATCAAACTAAATAATTTGCCAGGTTGCAAGCTAATGTGAAGAGACTATTTTCAAAGTTCCCAAAAAAAAAAAAAAAAAAAATGAATTAGGTATGTTTCAATCACATTGTTAGAGCAGGTGACTGTAGTATTGGTATCTTAGTAACCAACAGTAAACAAGGCAAGCATTTTAGAAGTCTAAAATCACCTAATCCGAGCGTAACACTTATTTTTGTGAAGGGATTTCTATTAAAAATGTGACATTTTTATTACTCATTTTCCTTGCAATACTCACAATACATGCATTAAATAATAATAATAATAATAATAATAATATGTAATATTTTATGTCTATTTGTCTTTATCTGTGTAATTTTGTATCTGTGATGAACTGAGGTGTAGATCCAAATGCAGATTTATTACAGTTTTTTGCTTTGGTGCATTTCTCACAACACTATTTACATTTGCACAACAGTTAATGCATTTCTCAAAACAATTAGTCATTTGTGCACATCATAGTAGCAGTTTCTCATTCCTTCCAACAAATTGCCAATGCTTTTGGACATGCATCAATTGCTTTTATACAACTCTCTGCTGTTTGTAACATTATCATTTGCTTATGTCATGTCAGTCAAAATAAACTAAACTTGAGAATGCTGAATAGTCATTCCATATAAAACTAATAGTCCTCATTTCATTACTTGAGTCATTACATACAAAAATGTTGAACTAGTTGTCAAAATCTGTCAAGCTCATTTTATTTAAAAAATTTAAATCTTTTTTTTTCTGAAAATGTCTTATAAATTGAACAATTTGATGAATGATTTACAGAGCTGTGTATGTTGTAGGTTCAGGTCAAATATGTACTGTATATGTTTACAGTTGTACACAGCTCTACCTAAATTAAGTTTATATTTGTTGTAAATAAGGGTGTATTTATTCTTTTGCACAATGCTGTGAATAAATTAGAATTGTAAAGAGCAAATGCAGTAAACATGTGAAACACACATATTCAGTGTCTTGTACTCAGATACCTCACTAAATGCAATGGTCTAACTTTACTGTAGTTTTCAAAGGGCTGTGCTAATAGTATATAGTGCTGTCTTGAACATTTTCAGAACGTGTCACCAAAATCTGACTTTTTTGCATTGGAAAAATGTACAGAGTAAACGGTCATAATGAAAACATGACAAAGCCATTTGACTGTCTTGTTCATAAACAATGGTGGCAGGACTTTTCATTTTGATGACACTGACACTTTCATTGACATCAATACTTGCTTTTGAGGAATGAGCTCTCCATTTTGAGCAAGTGACGCGCTTTTGCAGGTTATCAACTAGGTTTTGCAGTTTGCACTAATTGTTTTGAGAAATGCATCAACTGTTGTGCAAATGTAAATAGTGTTGTGAGAAATGCACCAAAGTGACTGAGAAAAACTGTAATAGTATATAGCCCTGTCCTGAGCATTTTTAGGAAGTGTCGCCAAAATCTGACTTTTTTGCATTGGAAAAATTTACAGAGTAAACTGTCATAATGAGAACATGACAAAGCCATTTGACTGTCTTGTTCATAAACAATGGTGTCAGAGCTTTTCATCTTGATGACACTGACACTTTCATTGACATGAATACTTGCTTTTGAGGAATGAGCTATCCATTTTGACCAAGTGACGCGCTTTTGCACGTTATCAACTAGGTTTTGCAGTTTGCACTATTTACATTTGCACAACAGTTAATGCATTTCTCAAAACAATTAGTGTTGTGAGAAAAGCACCAAAGCGACTGAGAAAAACTGTAACAACAATGGTCAGGCAAGCAACAGTCAACAGAGTCAAATAGGTACATGCATGTAAATCCAGAGTCGTGGGATGGATGGATGGATAGATAGATAGATAGATAGATAGATAGATAGATAGATAGATAGATAGATAGATAGATAGATAGATAGATAGATAGATAGATAGATAGATAGATAGATAGATAGATAGATAGATAGATAGATAGATAGATAGATAGATAGATAGATAGATAGATAGATAATGAAAAGTTTTATCACATAAACAAAATTGTGCTGCAAGGAGTTTAAGTACCTGAACTGAACTCTGATGACCAAAGCTTTAAATATGATGAGGAAATAGAATAGAAGTTTGTGAGCTTTCTGGCCTTTTTGTTGTCTCATCTTGTCACTTTTTTGTCTGTTTAGATGTCTTTGTTAACATGTCCGTCTAACAGCACAAGAGTTAATTTGGAATCTATTTAAAAGTGGTCTTGGTCCCCTTATTAGATACACACCAAGGTTTGACAGGTTGATTTTACACTTGCTCAAATTAAACGCACTAACAAAATCATTAGTTTGTACTTGTCAGCCAAAAACACACTTAAGGTTCAATTCTATAAAAGCATAAAGCTTTAATATATGTGTATATGTGTAGTGTAGCCTTGTGCAGAATCTATTCACAGTCACAACCTTGGTTTATGCTGCAACATTCTTCATACGTTTCAATGCATTTTTTTATTTATCAATGTTTAATTTATACATTTATCATCATAAGATAATCCCGTTCACTGTAGTTTTCTCATATTTGCTTTAGGAATCTCTCTTGTGATTAATAATTTTACCAGACCCACTTTGTAGGCTACATGATCAAAACGTTACAAAGAGGCAGGGAAAACAGGAGTTATGTAAATAAGCGTCTGTAAATTGGCACAGGAGTGTGACACACATGCACAGGGTTTTGTCTGTGAACGTTCTGACTCACATGACACCCTCTGAAGTGCTTTTGTTTTGTGGGGTTGGAAAAAGCTTTCCTGTAACGTTTTTCTCTTTTATTTTTTTTTATTTTTTTATCACACAGTGCCATTATACAACTGTGTCTGCATTTCCCTTGTGTGAGGAACCATTTATTTCACCTTTTATCTTTTATTCCTCTCAGAGTACATTTCTGGAGTGACAATAGCGTTCTGTCTGGAGAGAAGCGGCACTCTGGAACATAAAGAACAAACAGCATTATTACAAAACCAAGGCCGCTTTCATAAATAGATAACTTCCGACAGCTATTTTCATTTACATGAACAAGATGGGACATTGAAGCCATAAGAGAAAATGAGACTGATTACCAAGCAAAAATTGCAAATCCACCCTGACCAATTTAAAGAATTTTGGTAATCCTCTAAAGGAGGATAACATTTAAGCTGTAGATGCTTTACCATGCCACGCATGCAAAGCTCTTTCTCAGATTTAAATGGGTTAAGCATTATTGTTTCCTCGTGCTTTCTAAAGGTCAAAGAAAATCAAGCTTCTCTTCTGAACTTTTGCATAATTGACACAGACGTTAAACATAACCGAGTCTTAGCTTAACTGTTAAAAATGCTTTCCTTATTTAGAGTTTTTGTCCAGTTTTTAGTCAAAATATCTAAAAATGATTTAGTCAAGAAGCACTTCTATTTAATTATTATCTTATTCAGAAATAAAAAGTCAACATTAAAGGGTCATGAAATCCCCCTCTTTCAGTTCAGGTCCACCTTCAAATGTTTTTTTAAAAAATGCTACATGATGTGCTTGGAGCACTGTGGGCAGAGGAAGGAGTGGTCTTGGCCGGTAGAGCAGGGGAAAAAAGGGGAGCAAACAACTTTAACTAGGCTCACAAATTTTTTTTTCCCCAATTTCTGTTTAATGGAGAGAAGATTTTTTTCAACACAGTTTTAATAACTCATTTCTAATAACTAATTTATTTTATCTTTGCTATGATGACAGTAAACAATATTTTGCTAGATATTTTTTCAAAACACTTCTAGAGCTTAAAGTGACATTTAAAGGCTTAACTAGGTTAATTAGGTTAACTAGGCAGGTTATGGGATTTAGGCAAGTTATTGTATAATGATGGTTTGTTCTCTAGACTATCGGGGAAAAAAAATAGCTTCAAGGTCCTAATAATCTTGACCTTAAAATGTTTTTAAAAAAATTAAAACTGCTTTTATTTTAGCCAAAATAAAACAAATAAGACTTTCTACAGAAGATAAAATATTATCAGACATACTGTGAAAATGTTCTTGCTCTTTTAAACATCATTTGGGAAATATTTAAAAAAGAAGAAAAAAAATGTGAAGGGGGGCTAATAATTCTGTCTTCAACTGTATATGATAGGCTATTCATAATTTCATATAATACATAAGTGGCGACCTCTGAAATAAAGACTAAGTGGAAGGAAAATGAATGAATGAATAAATGAATGAATGTAAATACACATAACCATAATTTGTTATATCATTGCAAAGATAATCATGTTTCTACAAACACTATAAATGAGGTGGACTTCTCTCCTCCTGAATCCCTGGGTCTGAATGCAGGCAAAGTGGATAGCAGTGCAGCAGGTCTCTTGTCCTATCTATTTCAACCATTAACCCTGCTGGTAATCTGTATGATTTTAAACCAAGGCGAACATGGCAGCACGGATATAGGCGATGTGTCTGAATGGTAATGCACTCAACTGATAAAAGACAAAGTCCGCCATTCTCCAATTCTTGTACAACTCTCCTGACAAATATGCTTGCTACACTTAAAACTGCTTTGCTGTATCAGTGGCCCTGACAGCATCGCAGGGAAAACCATCCATCAAACCCTGTGGATCCTGGAAACAAACACATATGAACCTTCATTGTATACCCTCACAATAACAACAAATGTGTGTGTGCTTTTGCAAAATAAGGAAAATAAGCAATGTAGGCATTCCTTTTTTTCTCTCTCCGCGAACTGTTTTTAGAAATGCATCAGTAAAATGCACTGAAACTCCACGAAAACAAAACACACAGACATAAGACATATATCTATAGAAAACTTGAAGTGTCTATGCAGCGAGTTGAAAAGAAACATTGTTTATTAAAATAAACAGTATGAAACCAATACTATGTCTAGTTTCTCAGTCTCTCATTTTGAAAACAAATGTTGTCTTGCTAGGTAATCCATAGAATTCTCCCAGCAGAGTGCGCATCATGCCGGCTCTTCCCGTGTCTGCCATTACAAACTTAAAATATTCTTAAAATATTATTTTAATTTAAAGTAATTGTTTTTCATGTTTAAAATATTATTTGTTCTTATGTTTAAAACTTTTGTCATTACGCTACCTTAGTGTCTCAGAGTCATTCAGAAATTATTTTCAAATGCTGGATCAATGCACAAGAAAGTTTTTATTACAATAGTTTTGCAAACAAGTTTTATGCCATTTAATAAAAAAAAAAAAAAAAAATTACAACCTACAAAATTTCAACAATTTTTTTTTTTTTTTTTTTTTTTTTTTTGCTTCTCTTGATTTTTCTTCTTTTTAAAATTTGTATTTAATATTTTTCTATAGCATATAAATTTGGCTGTACTAGTTTTTGGACCGTTATCGTAAGTTATTTTGTTAGATAAGCTCCAGATTTGGCTTCAGTATGACTAATCTAATGCATATGCACAAATATAATTTTGTATAGCTTCCTATTAAAAATATGAATTCGATCAATGTGTGAGGCGTGTACTTATATATGTTGAGAACTATATATTGTTTACCCAGAGTGTTTGCATAGTCATACAGCAAGTAATGCAACAAGCATTTAGTTTGGACTAGCTTTTGCAGATGGACATTGCTTTACAATGCCCTTGATGGGTGAGTGGGGGAGTGTCTTTTGTCTCTCCAGGTGTGATTTATTCATGGCCATTGTCACTCACGCATAAAGCTGAGATGACCCAAAACAAACTTAAAAAATTGTTTTTGTCTTTTAATGAAAGAACAAAATAACTTTTACATAAATGTGAAGTAAATATTTTAGCCTACAAGGCTGGTTACTCGAAAGTCTTGTTCAGGCACATTCAGTGGTTTTTTTGGACCTTATTTCAGCTACATTTTTTTTTCTCCAAAACTTACTAACCGCACATTTTTTTTTTCTAAAAAAATGCAAGCATGTACATCAATATTTCTCACATATTATTGTAGCACAGTTTGTGCTGAATACAAAAAAAAAATACATGTTGGCCAATACTATGTAATAAGTAGCTGAAATAAGCACAAATGTCAGGGCATGTCAAAACCATGTCAAACACCAAAATCACCTCAGACTCCTGAGGGTTAACAAGCAAGGTCTTCTCATAGGAAAAGAAAACTCAGCTATGAATAATAATGAGAAACGTCATCACTGGACTGGCAGATAGCGCTAACGTCAATGATTTTGATCCCGCACCAATAATATTTTTTTAACCTAAACATGAAATTTGCTGACAAAAGCTTAAAATGATCCAGGTTTATCCACAATTAAAGCTAATGTATGCTAACATTGTCTTAATTGATGCTCAACACACAAAAATCTGTTAAAATCTTACAAAAGTACTTAAGAGTTTCTTCAACCTTTAAGTGAGATTTTCATCAAAACAAGTTAAATAATCAGCCAATAATAAGTCAAACAAGATGTTTAAGTTGACTGAGAACCATGACCAGCCAGTTCCAAAAATATATATATAAAACAAGTGTAACGAAGTGGAAAAAGTGCAATTAATTGTACTTAAGAGTCACTTGTATGATATTGATAGTATAGTAAAAATGTTATTATGTGCACTTGCAATAATGCAAAATTTTATGTTTATTTTAAAGTAATTTAATTCATTTAGGTTTTTTTTAATCTAAAGTCATCCTTAAAAACATTACTCCTATTTTAATAAATCGACAAACATACTAAAGCAGAAACTGAGTTTTATTTTATATTGCAGACATACAATATAAGTAGTGAAGACATTTGAAATACTATAATTGCATTTTGATGCGTCATGAATACACGACATCTAGATTCACTACTTAAGTGGGTCAGCTGCTTCATTTGACATTAAAATGAACAATAACACATTTACATTTAATCAGTTTGCAGTTAATGTGCAGTTAAGTGTCAGCAAACATTCTACAATCTGAATTACATTCAGTTCACATCAGGGCTGCAAAATATTGGAAAAACCTACATTGCAATATTTAGATTTTCTGTGATTTATATTGCAGTATTTCACAAGATAATAATTTTAGATTGATTGGGATGATTTTGTAGAGGAGTGCATCTGCATAAACTAAATTAAACAAATTACAAGCAGAGATAAAGTAAATGCACACATGATGGAGTCTAACGCCCCATTCACACGAGGCGTCAGCTTCAACGCTTCCCATTCACTTTGAATGGTTGACGTCAGGCGTTGCCGAACTGCATTGTGGGTCCGTCGGCGCCGCTTCAGAGGCGTTGCTCGCTGCAGAAGTTGGGACATGCTCAATTTTCAAGCGCCGACGGAAGCGTGCAAATACACCAGCTCCAACAGTGGCCTATTGCTGAATAATTTCATTGGCTGACGCTGCTATGACGATCACGTCTGCCCCAACTTCATACACGCCCTCTGTCAAGCGTTGAAGCTGAAGCCTCGTGTGAATAGGGCGTAACAGTACGCTACAAAAATAAAACAATGTGCTGTATGTTCTTCATTGTGTAATTAATACAATTAATCTTTGTTAAAGCTACAAACGTAAGAAATCCCAGTGCCCAAACATTTTAAACTCGTTTAAAAATCCTTTAAAACAAAAGCAATTGATAAATTTTCACTCTATTATGGTTTAAGTGTAATGACTCCAAAATGCTCATGTTTTCTGAACTGTTGTACCTGATCAACTATAATCCTGACTCCACATGACTGTTGCATATTCCCACATTGCAATATCGATGCTAAAACAATATATTGTGCAGCCCTATTTCACACTATCATACATTATTTTTGTTCCATAATACAAACATACTTAAAAGAGCAAGATATAAAAAAAATATATCAATCAGCATTATTTTGTCAATCTTTGACATCTAACTATCAGTAAATAAGGGTTGTAAAAACCTGCAAACCTGTTTACATGAGATACCACACCTGTTCTTAAAAAATAACGATCCACTGAAATGCCTGGAAAGTTCCAGAATACACTGAGATCACTGCAAGGCCGATCACGCCTTCATGACTGACTGATTGATCATGTTTGAACAAAGCGGATCAAACAGTGTCTCTCATCCACTGAAGCGAGTATTACAGTGCTGTACTTTCTCACAGACGACGCCTCTGAATGCAATCATGAGGTAATTAAAGACACATCTTATTAGCCCAATGAAAATACAAATTACATTCAGAAGTGTGAAGCCGAAGTTCCTTACTAAAACCTGTTAATTAAAAAACAGGAACTAATGACTTGTCACTGGCGCTCTGCTGAGCTCTATCTGAAAGCATTAATAGCTTTATTTTCAAACATATTTACATATTCTTGTCCCTGACCAGGCTCCCGGCAGTATACACTGTATATTAAATAGAGGGCAATAATGTGCATCAGTCACACCTGAGAGTGCAATTAGAAAATAACCAAACTCTGCATTCATTTATGACATATAAACACAATATAATGATGCAAATTAGAGGGAATCAATTCCCCTAATATGTATTGTTATATTACAAACAAAACTGCAAACTGTGTATGTTAAAACCTACCCAGGTATTTATTTTAAAAAGCAAAATATTGTAAGTGCCAAAAACATACTGGTACATAAAATTTGCCATGATTTTCACAACGCTGTTATATGCAGTTGATGTCAGAATTATTAGTCCCCCTTTGAATTTTGTTTTCTTTTTTAAATATTTCCCAAATTATGTTTAACAGAGCAAGGGAATTTTCACAGTATGTCTGATAACATTTTTTGCTTCTAGAGAAAGTCTTATTTGTTTTATTTTGGCTAGAATAAAAGCAGTTTAAATTTTTTAAAAAAACATTTTAAGGTCAAAATTATTAGCCCCTTTAAGCTATATATTTTTTCGATAGTCCACAGAACAAACCATCATTATACAATAACTTGCCTAATTACCCTAGCCTGCCTAGTTAACCTAATTAACCTAGTTAAGCCTTTAAATGTCACTTTAAGCTGCATAGAAGTGTCTTGAAAAATGTCTAGTAAAATATTATTTACTGTCATCATGACAGAGATTAAATAAATCAGTTAATAGAAATGAGTTATTATAACTATTATGTTTAGAAATGTGTTGAAAAAATCTTCTCTCCATTAAACAGAAAATGGGTAAAAAAAAATAAACATGGGTGCTAATAATACAGGGGGGCTAATAATTGTGACTTCAACTGTACATTATATACATTTCTGGAGATCGCGAACAGAGATGGCAAAGTACACACATCCTTTACTCAAGTAAGTACAGATAAAACGTCGCTGGTAAAAGTTGAAGTACTGATTAGACTTTGTAAAAGTAAAGACGTACAGCCTGGAATACTGTATGTACTTAAGTAAAAAGTAGTCATTACTATGCCTGTTTTAGTTTCACGGTGGTTACCACAATGCACGTCATGTATACTTCTATAGACCGTTTCAACGTGGTCGTGTCATTGGCCCGTGAACATTTCCTGCTTGTTATCAAACTATTTCATAACTGTAATAAAAGGCAATTCAATCATAACTTAATGTGTATTCATCAATTTATTAATAAACATTATTTATCAATATGCAGCTTATTTTGATTCTTAAAAGCTTTAGATTTAAAATGTAAAATAGGAAGTATGTTGAGTCCATTGTTTGGGTCCATTGTTTTCATTCCACTGGGCGACCCCAGATTAATAAAGGGACTAAGCCGAAAAGAAAATGAATGAATGAATGAATGAATGAATGTTTTGAACGAATCTGAATAAACTATTCAGTGACAAAGATAAATATTTGGCACCACCCATTGGACATTTTGGTTTTAATGTAATGTAGCCTCTAGAAAGAAAAAAAAAAAAATAATAATAATAATTAATTTCATTTTAATTTCATTAAAATAAATAAAACTTTAAGGTTAAATAGACATATAAATATATAAGATGTAAATAGATGACATTTAAGAGAGACAGCATTTCAGTGTTAATAATAGGCTTTGGACAAACATACCATTACAATATTTTTCTTCGAGTACTATACTATATGCTGTGCTGTGCTATAGCTACCATAGCATAGCATCTTATATATTTGCAAATATGTAATTTACCACAGCTGTAAAGTCCTGGAAGAGCTTAAAATGCAACTGGAAAGTGCTTAACAATTTAGTTCTTCAATTTGACTATGGAAAAAAGTCGTCTGTTGAAATAAGAGGTTTTACAGTATAGGTCAGAATCAGCTAATTATCCCTCAAAACACTGAAAACCTAAATAAATTTGATTATCCAGTGAGATGTAGGCTAGTTGAAATAAATTTATGAATTTGGTTGACTGAAACATGCATATTTATTACACAAGCTAATGAAAATTCCTGACCCCCCTATAGTCAATGTATAATTCACACCCTGACTTGAGTGTATATAATACATGTTAAAACTATAAAACAGTATAGGAAATATGAACTCGTTGGAAACAAAGGGAATAAATCTCAATGCATAACAGATTCATAAATGGGCACTTAGAAGTAATACAAGTTTTTGAGCTTTTACTTCATCACAAATTATGATTAATGATACTGACACAAATCAAACACAATGATGTAGCAATCCCAAATGAAGTTTATTTATTTACTGTGAAAATCAAGAACATAAAACAAAACATATAAACAAAATCATTGTTAACCAAACATTGAACAAGATAAAGAACTTTGAAATAAACAGTGACTAGAAATGTAAGACAGCAACTATCCAACAACTGAACATGGTAAACATGAGGGCCTAAATTCACGTACATGGATTCAATTCATGTTTGTTTCTATAGCACTTTTACAATGTAGATTGTGTCAAAGCAGCTTAACATAGAAGTTCTAGTAAATTGAAACTGTGTCAGTTCACTTTTCAGTTAACGCTCAGTTTAGTTTAGTTTAGTTCAGTTCATTCATTCATTCATTTTCTTTTTGGCTTAGTCCCTTTATTAATCAGGGGTCGCCACAGCGGAATGAACTGTCAACTTATCCAGTATGTGTTATACGCAGCGGATGCCCTTCCAGCCACAACCCATCACTTGGAAACATCCATACACACTCTTTCACACACATACACTATGGACATTTTTAGCTTACCCAATCCACCTATACCGCATGTCTTTGGACTTGTGAGGGAAACCGGAGCACCTGGAGAAAACCCATGCGAATACGGGGAGAACATGGAAACTCCACACAGAAACGCCAACTGACCCAGCCAAGGCTCGAACCAGCAACCTTCTTGCTGTAAGGCGATCATGCTACTCACTGCGTCACCAAGACGCCTAGTTCAGTTCAGAGTGGTTTAAATTGCACTGCTGAAAGTTCAAACATTAAAGACCAAATCCATAGGTGCGCAGCTCCACAAGTCCCAACCAAGTAAGCCAGTGGTGAGGAACAAACGTCACCAATTGACAAAGTGAAGGAAAAAACCTCGAGAGAAACCAAGCTCAGTTGGGCTCAACCATTTCTCCTCTGGCCAAACTTCCTGTGTGTCTAGGGACTGAAGGCTAGAGAAACAAGACAATTTGACGAACATGACAAGACTAGCCAAAATCAACAACACAAAAAAATCATGAAAAAACTGAATTTAACACAATAAAAAGACAGAAACCAGTGAGTGTATTTTCTTATATTAAAGTCTCTTATCTTTTGTCTTATTGTAAGATTTATATTTCTATTGCAGAAGCAAATCTTAACTTGACTCAGGAATCTTATAATTTCATCTCATCTCTATTTAGGAAATCTTAAGTCAATAAGTTCAACAATCCATTCTCAGGTCTGTTACCAAGCAACTAACACTATGTGAGCTGTTAATGAGTTAGCCTAAACAAAGTGAATATAAAAAAGGCAAGCTTTTAAATTCAGTGCCATGGAAATTTTAAATATTGATCATTTTGAAAAGGAAAAGCCAATATATCTGTAAATAAATTACATGTTCAAGGTCCTCCAAGAGTGTTTCTACCAATAAACATCTCTGCTCGTTCATTATTTTCAATCATCAATAAATGTAGCAAATGTCGCTTTTATTTTCTTTCCCTTTTCGCTATAGGTTGCCCTATAGTAAAGACTGGGATTTTTGTCAAGTTAGGATCTTTCTGTAATACCACCTTCCTAGTTAAAATAAGACACTTATGCCAAGTTCACACTGCGCAATTTCCAAAGTTGTCGAATTACTGCAGTTTTCACACTGCACAACTCTATGGGTAGCGCTCAGTTGCTGCTGTGATCACACTGCATGATGGATCAATGACAGGAGAATACACACAGCATGACTACATTTGCCAACAAGTCTGTGTGGCTTGCAAATGCACATGAGAAGTGGGAAGGAAAACTCAAGATCACATGTGAGATCAGAGTTTAGAGGTCATAAACAATTGTGCAAATGAGTAGGCTTTGTTTCTGTTTACTGTTATTGTAAAGCTTAGTCTGATATTGTGGTCTGTAACTCCTCCCCACTGCCCTCCGTCTTGCTCTCTCAATGGCTGTAGGTCATCGCCAATGTATTTTTTATTCAAAACTTATTTCACTCAGCATGATTTTGACAGGTCCAGATATTTGAGATGCCACATATTAGACATGTCAGCAATTTTCTCAGATTGCATCTTTAATAATTCACACTGCGTGATTGTCACTCACATGAATGAGCACTGATTTGCATGAAATTTTGGGGATTTGTCTGTGATTTTATAAAACCTGCTGGCGAGTGAAAACCAGGGCTAAAATTGTGCAGTGTGAACTTGGCATTAGGAAATGCTGTTCTGTAATAGCATTTGTTCTTAATCTGGTCCTAACTGAAATTGCCATAGTTACCAAACAGACAGGATAAGACTCCAAAGCTAGGATCTTTCTGTAATGTGCCCCCATGACTATAAAACACTTCAAGTTAAAAGACATACAGTATAAATATTAACAAAAACACTAACAAACAGACGTGACATTGCAGGGCAGATTATTGATAAATAACTATTTATTTATGCACAATTCTAAGTTATAATTTTAAAACACTTTTACTGCAGTGTGTGGTTTGTAAACAAGCATATTTTAATATTTGTATTACATATCTTTCACATATTTTATTTTCAATGTATTATAGTAAACTTGCTCTGTAGCTCACCTGGTACTCATTGTATTAATGCACAGCACTTAAAAATGAGTAAAACAAAAACTGGCTTGATCGATTAGATGGATTGAACAGGCTCATTCTGAAAATGTAACCCTATATACATTTCTGGAGATTGCAAATTATGTAGCCAGAAGTACGGATGGCTGCATTCATCTTTAAAATGAACGCTACAGGGTGGTATGGTGCCATTCCTTTTCGTGCTTACCAGCTGACCGCTTACCTCCGTATGGATGGCTTTCCTGCTGTTACCAGTTTACACAGTGGCTCGCCATGTACGTCGGCGAACTTGAGACGCAGAGTGGAGTTAGACACAATGACAGGGTTTGAGTTTGACAAAGAACTGTTCCAGAAAGTGGGTGACACAAAAACAGAAGCCAAAAAATTAAAAAATAAACAAGAAAATAAAAGGGTAGGAATGTGGTAAAATCTGAAAATGTGGTAAAAACCTGATTCTGATTTTCGTCAGAAGAGCAGGTGTGAGAAGAGCACTCGAGAGAGGAATTTGAGATCTCAAAAAAAGTACACAGCAGCCTCTGGTGGATTCATGAAAATAAAACTGCTAAATATTTGGCACTCTCCAGAAATGTATATAGTGGTACGTTTTCAGAATGAGCCTGGGTAGGATGGATTTGTATTGCATTAAATTTCATTAACCTTTTCAGTAGATGTGTAACAGATTGTCTATTGTTTTCAATTTTTTTTTATTATTCATTTCTCACAGCCCATTTGATTTCTAAACTTCCAAACTCAAAGAGCAGGTACCTTAAAGTAAAAGTTATAAATCGCCAATTCCAAAACCACTTGAGTAAAAGTAAAAATAAACTTTTAAGTAAAATGTTTTGTGCCATTCAAATTATAATGTGCAACTCCGTTGTCCACTACAAATTACAGTAGAGGTAAAAGTAAACGAACTTCTCCAAAAATTTAAAGAAGTAGAGAAAAAGAGCCAAAATATTTGATACTCAGTGCAAATGCAGTGTAGCCAAATATATACTTAAGTAATTAGTTACATTTACTCCAATACTTTACACGAGTGGCATTAACCAATGTGATTACTGATGAATAACTATTTATTTATGCACAGTTCCTTGCAAAATTCTAAGTTATCATCTCAAAACACTTTTACTGCAGTGTGTGGTTTGTAAAAAAGCATATTTTAAAATTTGTATCACATACCTCTCTTGTGTTTTTTCAATGTATTATGGTAAACTTGCTCGGTAGCTCACCTGGTATTCATTGTATTAATGCACAGAATTTAAAAACGAATAAAACAAACTGTAAACTGGCTTGGTTGATTGGATGGATTCAACATAGGCTCATTCTGAAAATGCAGCCCTATATACATTTCTGGAGATTGCAAATTATCAGAATGTGAAAATGTAATGTCAAATGTATGCATTTCTAAATTGAAATAATGTCAGTGAATATGTCATGTAAACTGACATGAAATGTCCAAGAACCAACAAATTATCATATTTTTTTCTTTCTAAGCCTCAGTTGTTAAAAAGTTTTTGTAATGCCATTGATACCATCCCTACAATGTGATCTTTAAAACTCGAGTAGTTCTAACAAGCAAACGAGCATTAATAAAGAAAGCACTATAATTAAAACCAGTAATTAGTTTTTTTCTAATGAACCCTCAATCAACAATGAGAGAAAAGACTGTGTTGTAATATCGCCCCTCTACTACCTTGGGTTCTCGCGGGGCAGGTTGCGTTGATGTATGAAATGCTAATGAACTATTTAATTCAGAGCCATCTAGAGGGACATGTAAGGAGGGATGAGGTATAAAAGGATTGGAAAAACCACTTAAAAGAAAATCAGAGTTCACACAGGGGAAAGAACCATGCTCAACATGAAACACTGACAACATGGTGGTCTACCTCTCAGCAGAGGGGGGAGAAAAGAAAAGGAGTAGCTGTAATAAGGAGAGGCGTCTGTTAAATGACACTACTTATCATGAATGATGGTAGGGACCGTTTAGTCCTGTTTGTCATTTGCTTTTCAATTAACAGACATGTTGTAATCTTGTCCAGACGGATAATCTCCAAATAATGCAACCTGAAGTCTAGGGCTGTCGATTTAATGTGTTCAATTTGGATGATTAAATATAAGAGTTATTTATATAGGGTTACACGTTACTTTTATGTGTCATTAATATAGTATAACTATTCATGTAACTAGCCAGTGTTGGACATTTCTTAAATAATCTCAAAGGAAAGGCACAAAGTGGCATCAAGTGTGGTAACACTTTATTTTGATGGTCCATTTGAGTATTAGTAGACTGTCTGCTTAATTTCTGTTGATAATGCTCTTTCAACAGATATTTAACTGACTATAAAAACATTTGCAAGTACATGTCAATCTACACTGACCCTAACCCTAACCCTAACCCCAACCTAACAGTCTACTTATAATCTATTGAGAATCAGTTGGCATGTAGTTGCAATGTAACTTAAATTCAACAAACGGAAGATCAAAGTAAAGTGTGACCTCAAGGGTGACAAAGGCAACATAGGTCTCTTTTTTGTGCTAGTTTCAGACCTGACACTGTTCCGACACTATTATAAATTCCATGTTTTGCACCACTGTTCTATTTAAAAAGTGCATTAGTTGTATGCAGCTGCACACAGGTGCTTAGCATGCATACACTCTGCTTATCACGCACACAGTAATGTGCAGCAGCACACAAACATGCCAAATATTAAAAACATTAAAGATTACAATGTAAAGAAATATGACACGTATTTCGTCACCATAAAATTATAAGGTTCTATCTGACATTTTTGTCAAAGTTAAGTTATTGACATATTCTTATTAATTGACAACTTATTTACATTATGGGATGTTTTTTTTTTTATAAGTTGTTTACATTTTAAGACTTTTTATTTAAAAAAAACAAATGTTACACACATAGTGTTTGCTATGGAATGCAAAAACTTTAAAACTCAATATCTCAAAATCATTCAGAACGCAGATAGAACCTTATAATTCCAAGGTGACCATTTGTCCTGTGTATGGTCTGCATGTGTGCTGTAGGAGATTACTTTTCTTGCTGTAGAAGCATTATTTCTGTGCTTGCAAATTCCACCATGTAAAAATATGAGACTCTTATTTAGTATATCTCATCTTACTCCCAAAACACATTCATTACTCATTAAGAGAATCCATTTTAGAACATGTGCAAAGCAGGGCTTTTAGCACACACCCATCGGTAAACTTGAAAAAAAAGTGGATTAAGATTAGGGCTGTGCGATTTGAGAAAAATATCTATTTGTGTTTTTTTTTTTTTTTTAAACAGATATTGGATTTTTAAATATTTCCCAAATTATGTTTAACAGAGCAAGGAAATGTTTACAGTTTGTCTGATAATATTTTGTCTTCAGGAGAAAGTTCAATTTATTTTATTTCGGCTAGAATAAAAGCAGTTTTAAATGTTTTTTAAATTAGCTAATTTTATTTTCGATAGCCTACAGAACAAACCATCGTTATACAATAACTTGGGCTAACCTGCCTAGTTAACCTAATTAACCTAGTTAAGCCTTTAAATGTCACTTTAAGCTGTATAGAAGTGACTTAAAAAATATCTAGTAAAATATTATTTACTGTCATCATGGCAAAGATAAAATAAACCAGTCATTAGAAATTAGTTATTAAAACTATTATGTTTAGAAATGTGTTAAATAATTCAGGGGACTAATATTTCTCACTTCAAGTGTGTGTATATATATATATATATATATATATATATATATATATATATATATATATATATATATATATATATATATATATATATATATATATATATATATATCATATTGCAGCCTCTTGCAATTAGCTAATCACAACGTTTCAGATTCACAGCCATAATTAAGATACTTCTGTGCCATGCGCTTTAGATCATATGCTTAAAATAGGGCACATTTAATTTGGCATGACATTTTCAAGCTAAGAGTTGTAAAATATGCACTAATAGTCTTTGATTTGATCACAAATGGAAAAAAAAAATGTTTATTAGTAAAGTACTCTTTAGCTCAAACTTTTGTTGTATTTAACAGCCATTGAAAAGCATAATGTAAATTAATGTGTTACTATCAACAAAAGCAAATGTGCCAAATATGCTATTTTGATACCAACATATGGTAACACTTTAATGTGATGGTCCATTTGAGTATTAGTAGACTGTCTGCTTAATATCTGCCGATACTGCTCCTTCAACAGACATTTAACTGACTATAAGAAACTTAGAAAGTACATGTCAATTTACATTAACTCTAACCCCAACCCCTAACACTAACTACAAAACTAACAGTCTACTTATAATCTATAGAGAATTAGTTGGAATGTAGATACAATGTAACATATTCAACAAACGGACCATCAAAATAGTGTGACCCAACATATTTCTTATCACAACTGTACACCGGTGAGCAACAAATTAAATGTAATCATTTAGAAAATCTATAATTATGGAGATCTAATATAGATTGTGCTTTGGCTACTCCAGCAAAAATAACCAAACCATCTGTGTGCATTTTAAAGGCCTGTCAGTTTAAACTCCACATACTGTATATGATATTCTGAGAATAATTTCACTTTGGGATATTGTGATGTGCTTGTTTGTTGAAGTAAACTCAGGATTACAACAGAGCTGGGGTCTGTTCTTCATATATGGATTACTCAATTAGCTGGATTTGGTTATTGACGATTTGACACGATCCAGGATTGTTTCGCTCTTCAAAACTCATCCGAGAGTTGTTGTCATAGTAACAGTTCTGGTAGCTCAAACCTGCTTGAGAGCAGGCTTAATTCATATAAACAGGATTAGATTGGGTCATTTCAAGCAAAGGTAATACTGGTACAAAGGTAATACTGACAGCCGGCAGCTAGCTCTCTGCAATTCTCACCTGGTTGCCCACTGAAGCTAAGCTGGGCTGCGCCTGGTCAGTACCTGGATGGGAGACCACATGGGAAAGCTAGGTTGCTGCCGGAAGTGGTGTTAGTGAGGCCAGCAGGGGGCGCTCAACCTGCAGTCTGTGTGGGTCCTAATTATCCAGTATAGTGATGGGGACTCTATATTGTTCAGTGAGTGCCATTTTTCGGATGAGATGTTAAACCGACTCTCTGTGGTCAAAAAAAAATCCCAGGATGTCCTTTGAAAAAGAGAAGGAGTGTAATTCTGCCCACTGGCCTCTGTTCATCATGGCCTCCTAACCCTCCCCATATCATAATTGGCTTCATCACTCCACTGTCTCCTCTCCACCAATCAGCTGGTGTGTGGTGTGCGGTCTAGCGCAAAATGGCTGCCGTCGTGTCATCCAGGTGGATGCTGCACACTGGTGGTGGATGAGGAGATTCGTGTGTAAAGCGCTTTGAGTGACCAGGAAAGCGCTATATAAATGTTAGGAATTATTATTATTATTATTATTATTATTATTATTACTGAAAGTATATAACTGCTAATATTTTCTTACAATAGTAACCTATAGGTTATATAGTGTGTTGGGAAAAATAGTAAAACTATATTTACAAAAAAAAAAAAAAAATCTGAATAAAAAAAAACAAATAGTAATTCATTCATTCATTCATTTTCTTTTCGGCTTAGTCCCTTTATTAATCCGGGGTCGCCACAGCGGAATGAACCGCCAACTTGTCCAGCATGTTTTATGCAGTGGATGCCCTTCCAGTTTTATTGACCCATTTCTGGCAAACAAATAGTAATAATAATAAAATTAAAATAAAACTGTAATCTTCACTCCAAAGTAAAAGTGCAAAGCTGTCATGGAATAGGTGCATTCCAAGGGGTTCAAAGAGAACATTAGGGAATATTAATTAATGGGGGTCATGCACATGTTTTGACAGCTAATAAGCCAGTCATTTGATGCTTTCAAGAAACTTGAATAGGATATAACAAAGAAAAAGTCAAATGAAGTAAATTGCTAAATAGCCTACTCTTGACACATGAAACTGTGAAGTCTGCAGCCCACAACAAATGTGGAAAGTTATTGCGTATCATATTTAACTAACCATTTACTACACATTTAGTCATTTTATATATAATTGAATATTAATCAGATGATGTCATTACGCTGCTGTGCTGTCAGCCAATGGCTGCATTGCTGATCATCATGATCAGCAGGTCAGTTGTTGCTGAAGTTCCCCAGATCCAGGTACAAACAATGGGGTAATTTTTCATTTGCAGTGGCAGGTCCAAAACTAAGGAACACCCTGCCTTTAGAACTTTGCATCATTACAGATGTCGCATTATTTAAAGCTAAACTCAAAACCCATTTATTTAGACTTGCTTTTGATATTCATTAGTACAAAATGCTGTTTTATTGATACTTTTCTTATCTTTGTGTTCTTATTATTTTATGTGTTGTAATGTTTAAATTTTTGTTTTTATGACTGTAAAGCACTTTGGGCAGCCTCCTGGTTGTAATAGGATGCTATATAAATAACGTTTGATTGATTGATTGATTGATTGATTGATTGATTGATCATAATTTTGAGGATCGATAAATCTGTCCTTCACAACACATGCAGCAATCTCAGATCAGTTCATCCAGACATTTTAATCTGATTTGCTAACTTGTTTGAAATTAGACAGAGATGGTTTTCAAGATTAAAAGATCCAGCATCTGCCAAATCATCTTAGATCATTTAAGCGAGGTATGAAGAATGGACCCCTGTAGACTAAACAGAACACTTTATTATAACTTTTCCTTAATAAATCATTAACAAATATTTTATATTGTTTAATTAAAATACCTTAAGATTTTATTAAATGTAAAAACTTACAAATGATACAGATGTTGGACAATGTTTAAAAGCTTATTTGTTATTGTTTATTTGAATGTTAATCAATGTAATTAAATTGGTCTTTTATACTCATTAAATTGATATATAAATCAAATGCACTTTTTTTTTTATACGAGCAAGTGTAGTGATGTTAACAGTCTAAAGCTTCCCACACTATTCTTGCTGACCTGATTAATTAACTTATAACATATGTCAAAAGTGACATATCCGCATACACACCTCAAAAAATAATGTCACTTAATGTGGATGATTTAATGAATGCATGTCAAAATGAAAGATGTGTTTAGTGCTATTAATTTTTTACAACATTTGTTACAATACAAAGTGCGTTAGATAATATATAAATCATGTTAAGCCAATCACAAACAGGTTTAATGCAATTTTAATGCATTTCCAAGTAAAAGCATATTATTAAATATTAAATATGAACATATTAATGCATATATTGCCATTAAACATTTAGTTTAGATTGTTTTATGAAAATTCCTAAGGGCTAACACCCCTCAAGCACATTCAAGGACATTGTTGAGCAAAATAATTTTTTTTAAATAATAAAAAAAATAGTTTGCTTAATCTGAGCAGTTCTTGTTCTTGGCTACTTTTTTCTAATTTTGCCATCTGAATAGGCAAAAAGAAAGAAAGAAAATAATTTTTCCATTCAACATTTCAAGTGGTGGATAAAAAAAAAGAATCCTTAATTTTTGCTTGTGCTCAAAAAATGAATGGCAATATTGGACCCATCGAAAATGAATGGGAAATACAAACATTCAAAGATTTATTTTCTTTCTTGTCCAATAAAAATCCATAAATCCAACACAATACAGAGAATACATATACTGTGCCTAAATGAAGGTCTAAGCCTATACAACATGCTCATGACTTACACAAACCTCAGCAGACATTCAGTTATTCAGCAATGTTTTAACTATACAGCAAATTAATCTGAAATTGAATTGAATTAGATAATGGAGTTTTTCAGTGTTGGGTAAGTTACTTTTAAAAAGTAATTGATTATAAATGACTGATTACTACTGGAAAATTGTAATCTGCTTACATTACTAATTGTAAAAAGTGATCAGATTACTAATTACTTTACTTTGAAGTTACTTTTAAAACATATAAAATATACCTATAAAAATACAAAATATATTGCAGCCATACCTGCCAACATTTGGTTCGTAAATTCCGGGAGACCCCAAGCCCCCCCCCCCCCCCCCCCCCCCCCCCCCCCCCCTTTGAATACAGTATATCATTGTAGATGTGTAGTGAATTTGCAGTAATCTCTCAGACGTAATATACTCAGACAAGTTCTGAAACTCACACTTAAAACATCTCTGATTGTGCAACAAGAATAAACGGTCAAATAAAATTGTTAAAATAAAGGAGAAGCAAATCGGGTTGACTGTACAAGGGAAATACCTTAAAACTGCCACCTGTTCTAAATCATTTGCCGTCGGTACGCAGAGAGGTGCTCTGCTCTCAGGCTGCAGGGGAGGCTCATTGAGAAGAGTAGGGATGGCACAGTAATGGACAAACGACAGTCTATAAAAATCGCCAGTAACACACAAAAAAGTCGGCAACTAAGTTGGCAACACTGGCGCAAACTGAAGAGCGGGGAGCGGGAGGAGTGAGAGGTTTGGGGAGATTGGGGCGCGCGAACTGTAGCGCGCGACCGGAAGAGCACAAGCGCCAAGTAAGTTTCAGCCCGGACTGTACCAAAATGTTGAGGAGCGGGGGCGGGGGAATTCCGGGAGTTTACCGGGAGACAGAACAATACGGGAGACGGGTCTGAAATACGGGAGACTCCCGGGAAAAACGGGAGTGTTGGCAGGTATGATTGCAGCTCTTTCAGCAATCTAATATTCACTAAAAAAAAACATTACAATGGGTTGGTCACAGCAGCTTGACATATTCAAAAGAGCTAAAGCGATAGTTGGCCCAAAACTTTAAATTCTCGCATCATTCACTTGTTCCAAACCATTTGTCTTTTTTTTTTTTTTTTGAACACAAAAGAAGGACATGAAGAAAACTGGATACCTGTAACCATTGACATCCATAGTATGAAGAAAGCACTGCAGCATACGCTACGCTTCTATTCACATTCAGAAGATACCTTTACTCCCGATCCTGCACAAAAATGCAATTTAGCCTGTTTAGGCTGAGTTGGGCTGCTGTGTTTCTGGGCGCCGGTGTCCTCCTTGGTGACGAGTATTGTCTTAGAATGCTTTCTGTTCAAGTGCTTAAACAAGTTGCTGGTCGAGTTAAAAGCAGTTGAAAGTTCTTTAGAGAGTGGACATAGACTGTATTTTACAACAATATTTTAGTTTTTTACGCTCAATAAAATTAAAGTAATGTCTATATTTCCACTTGAAGAAGCAACCACTATCGACAGCAGCTATTTCAGCTCGCACTCCCCAGCAATTTAATAGTGCATGCTCATTAACTGACATTGCAGGGGAAAGTGTGATTTTAAAAGAAGCATTTTTTTTCTTCCAAAAACTTTATTTGTAACGTAAGTAATGCAATTACACTGACTTTAGTTACTGTAGTTAAATTATACACTGAAAAATTCATTTGTTACATTACTGTGTTCCTCAAAAATGTAATTAGATTATAGTAGTGCATTACTGTGCAACGGTTTACACTCAACTGATGTTTTTTTTTTTTTCTCAGTAACATCATTGACTGATAAGAAAATGTTCATTTGATTTATTTACAATACAGTTTGTAAAGAAATATTTTCTCTCTTTTAGTAGAGATATTATATGAGAGACTTGCTTTGTTTACAAAATAAGTGGATCTATTTGGATTTGCATTGTGAACATTAAATAGTTTTTAGTTGTGATACTCCTAAAATCATGCCGCATAAATCCACAGATTTTTTTTTTACAAAATTCTTAGCAGAAATAGCAAAAAATGTTCTCTGATTCTGTCTGGCCCTAGTTATAAGTCAAGAATATACAGCATTTGTAGTTGTATTCATAGCCATGTAAATCTAGGCCAATCAGATTGAATATTCTAATGAGGGTGAAAGAAACTCGGGTGATATTACGTATATGCAACTTAACCCTAACACACATTAACCCTAAACTCTAACACTAAATAACCCTAGACTCTAAACCAGGGGTGCTCAACCCTGTTCCTGGCGATCGACCTTCCAGCTGATTTCAGCTCCAACCCTGATCAAACACACCTGAACCAATTATTTAGAACGTGAGGAGCACTTGATAATTACAGGCAGGTGTGTTTGATAAGGGCTGCAACTGAAAACTGCAGGATGGTCGATCGCCAGGAATAGGGTTGAGCACCCCTGCTCTAAACCCTAAACCTTAACACTAAATAACCCTAAACCCTAACACAAAATAACCCTAGATTCTAAACCCTAAACCTTAACACTAAATAACCTTAAACCCTAACACTAAATAACCCTAAACAATAAGTGCCCCCTGTAGGGTGAGTTTCTGCTAAGGCTTGACACTTCTTAGCAGGATTAAACACTACATAGATGAACAGCCAGCCAGCCAGACAGCCAGACAGACAGCCAGACAGACAGACAGACAGACAGACAGACAGACAGACAGACAGACAGACAGATAATGTCTAATAATGTAATGTTAATGCTTTAAAAATAATAAATTAACTATTTGCTTATTTAATAACTATTTGGGTTTAACAAATGATTCACAGTGTGCAGTTCTTAAATAGTCTACCCTAATTATCTTATTTTATGCTTGTTTGTTTGTTTTTTGTGTCCGCATATGTGATTAAAATAACCAGTTTAGTTAATTGTTTGTCATGTAATTACAGTTTTGCAGTGAAACAATTCATATTTTTTTTGTTTTTAATAAACAGCAACAATTACAGTAATTACAGATCAGATGCTAAAAGGAACATAGTTCACAATCCAGTCAGCAACACATAATGTTCAAAATAGAAAAAACAACACAACATAACTCCCTAAAATTTATTTAGTTTTGCCCAGATATCATCTAAGCCCATAGAAATGTGTGGCACAGGCTTTGTGTTGCGGAGGAAGCTCAATATGCACTGTCCTGGAAGCAATTTTGCAGTGCTAATAGAATTCAATAGCATGTTTAGAGCCTGCACTTTCATTTGCATCGATCCCCTTTTTCATTATGATTTACTCCCTCCACAAAGAAACCAATCAGCTGTGTCTAAGTTGAACTGCTCTTAGTTTACAGTGAGAGCAGAGGCCAAAGGTAATTAAGTGATTCTGATAGGAAATTAACACTTTGTGCCCCACAAGGATAATCTATGCCTGTGTGACAAGATTAAGCAGAGGAGATGGAGAAACAAACTCAATCGCAAGGTGCGTAGACACATTGAGCTATATTGACTTCATGGAGGTAGGCGTTGATAATTTTAACCTGCTGCATATAATGAACAGAGGTGTTTCTCAAGACTGATTTATTTCAGTTATTTGAGTATGTTCGCTTTATGTTAATAACTATATAGTGATCAAATTTGTAACGCTATTATATTTGTACATACTTTTAATTTATTATATTTGTACATACTTTTTTTTTCTTCTCAGGGACGCGTTCAGTTGTTCACAGATGAGAGTAAATAGCTTATAAATAGACAGTTAGGTCCATAAATATTTAGACATCGACACAATTCTAACAGTATTGGCTCTATACAGTAACACAATGGATTTGAATTGAAACGAAGATGTGCTTTAACTGCGGAGTGTCAGCTTTAATTTGAGGGCATTTACATCCAAATCAGGTAAATGCAGTAGGAATTACAACAGTTTGCATATGTGCCTCCCACTAGTTAAGGGTCCAAAAGTAATTGAACAGAATAATAATCAAAAATCAAACTTTCACTTTTTAATACTTGGTTGCAAATCATTTGCAGTCAATAACAGCATGGTTTCATTCCTGGTGATGCTCTGCCAGGCCTCTACAGCAACTGTCTTCTGTTCCTGCTTGTTCCTGGGGCATTTCCCCTTCAGTTTTGTCTTCAGCAAGTGAATTGCAAGTTCAATCGGATTCAGGTCAGGTGCTTTTGCAGTATGCTTTGGGTCATTCTACATCTGCACTGTGAAGCACCGTCCAATGAGTTCTGAAGCATTTGGCTGAATGAGCAGAAAATATTGCCTGGAACGCTTCAGAATTCATCCTGCTGCTTTTGTCAGTAATCACATCATCAATAAATACAAGAGAACCAGTTCCATTGACTGCCATACATGCCCCACCATATCACTACTACCACCATGCTTCACTGCTTAGGATCATGAGCAGTTCCTTTACTTCTCCATACTCTTCTCTTCCCATCACTCTGGTACAAGTTGATCTTGATCTCATCTGTCCATAAGATGTTGTTCCAGCACTGTGAAGGCTTTTTTAGAACTCTAATCTGGCCTTCCTGTTTTTGAGGCTCACCAATGGTTTACATCTTGTGGTGAACCCTCTGTATTCACGTTGGTGTAGTCTTGTCTTGATTGTTGACGCTGACACACATACACCTACTTTCTGAAGAGTGTTCTTGATCTGTCCAACTGTTGTGAAGGGTGTTTTCTTCACCAGGGAAAGAATTCTTCAGTCATCCACCACAGTTGTTTCCGTGGTCTTCCGAGTCTTTTGGTGTTGCTAAGCTCACTGGTGCATTAATTCTTT
This sequence comes from Danio kyathit, assembly GCA_903798195.1. NCBI lineage: Eukaryota > Metazoa > Chordata > Actinopteri > Cypriniformes > Danionidae > Danio > Danio kyathit. The sequence continues at coordinate 56,566,200 of LR812521.1, read as the reverse complement.
ATAAGAATGTTCCAAAACAGTTGTTTTGGCCACACCTGATGTTTTCGCTATCTCTCTGAGGGGTTTGTTTTGTTTTTTCAGCCTAATGATGGCTTGTTAGACTGATAGTGACAGCTCTTTGGATCTCAAGAGAGTTGACAGTAACAGATTCCAAATGCAAATAGCACACTTGAAATGAACTCTGGACCTTTTATCTGCTCATTGTAATTGGGATAATTAGGGAATAACACACACACCTTGCCATGGAACAGCTTAGAAGTCAACCCCTTAACAAGTGGGAGGCACATATGCAAACTGTTGTACTTCCTGCTGCGTTCACCTGATTTGTATGTAAATACCCTCAAGTTAAAGCTGACAGTCTGCAGTTAAAGCACATCTTTTTTGTTTAATTTCAAATCGATTGTGTATAGAGCCAAAACTGTTAGAATTGTGTCGATGTCCACTCTTAATTATATATACAGGAGATTTTTCTGTTTTTGTAGAATGTGTATTAAATGTTTTCCAATGCTTATGTGTTTGTTAAATGTGATTCTTACCTGCAAATGGTATAGGCCAAAACGGGCACGAGTATGGGCTATGTAATGCCGAGTTCAGATTGCACGATTTTCAAAGTAGTCGTGTCACAGATGTTTTCACACTGCATGACTATATGGGGTAGCATTTCGTCGCTGCTGTGTTTGTGGCGACAAAGGGTTTTGCACTGCATAACTTTACAATAGAGAATAGAGAATTGCCGACAACTTTGTCTTGGTTTGCAAATTTATTTATTTTGCTTTATTTAACTGGGTTTTGAAGGGAATTAGCAATTTCTCCTCAACTTTTTTTTGTTGTGGTATTGCTCAGATGACACATCAAACAGACACGGGTGCTCCTGCCAAATTTCCACTAGTTTGATCTCCATTGCTATAGCTGTAGGTAATTGCCGATGTCATTTTCAATCAGAACACACTTCACACGGCATGATTTTGAATTGCTGACAGGTCCAAATATTTAGCATGCCAAATATCATACGGGTGTCTGCGACTCATCGGCGATTCTCTCAGATTACGTTTTTGATAGTTCACACTATGTGATTGTTACTCACGTGAAAGAGCACCAATTTGCCTGTGATTTCAGGCATTTGTCTGCAATTTCCCAAGACCTGTCGGCATGTCAAAATCAAGGCTAAAATCCTTGGATGGATGGATGGATGGATGGATGGATGGATGGATGGATGGATGGATGGATGGATGGATGGATGGATGGATGGATGGATGGATGGATGGATGGATGGATGGATAGATAGATAGATAGATAGATAGATGGATAGATAGACTGTATATTACAGTATATATAGTGTAGATCTTTTTTTGAATAAATATCGATTTAAAAACACATTCAGTATGGATGGATATATGGAAGGATGGGGATGGAAAGAAAGAAAGATAGATAGATAGACTCGCCCATCAGAAATGGGACAGATTTGTTTTCTTAAGTGCAGCCTAAAGCAATCATTTCTCCATCAGACAAAAACAAAATCAATTTGTTCTTTTCCAGTCAAGGTATTAATATACTCCTGTAAGTAAACCATTCATTACCCACCACAGTTAATTTTTAGGATGGTTTATCGTGCAGTATTAGTCATTTAGGCTCCTGCTTTTCCCCAGCGCACAATGTGATGTATTTTCCTGTAATCAGGCTTCCATTGTAACAATGTGCTTATGCATCAAAGAGCATGTAGGCGGTTCATAAAAACCCAGAGAGTTTGTTCCTGTCATTAAATTGGATTTCATCCATTGCGGGGAAAAAAAAAAAGTCAAAAAAAGCTATCTGAACATTGAGTACCACAAGCTAATTGTGCCTTTAATGCATGCCACAAAAGATTCCCTGCTGCATGTCCAGGCCTAATGGACCGGATTTACTGGGATAACTCCAGTGTTGCTTTTTGTTTGCCTTTTTCTGAAGAAAATTTGTCCATTTGATCTCAGTCATCCATCGCAATCTAACAAACAACCCTTAGAAACCTAACAGATGCATTAAAATGCTAAAAGCTAAAAAGAAAAACATAAATCAAGTTAAGTGTCAGAATTTGCATTTAAGCGAGCGGGATGTTTAAGAGTATTTAATTTTTCAATTCAATTAATCTTATAATATTTTTATATAGAGCATTTATATAGCTCTTTTACAATGTAGATTGTGTCAAAGCATAGAAGTTCTAGTAAATTGAAACTGTGTCAGTCCAGTTTTCAGAGTTGAAGTTTAGTTTATTTCAGTTCAGTGTGGTTTCAATTTCACTGCTGAAAGTCCAAACACTGATATATATATATATATATATATATATATATATATATATATATATATATATATATATATATATATATGTATATATATAATGACAAAAACACAAACTATTATTAAAAATGTAGCTAACACTTTTTAAAAAGTTTAAGTAACAATTCACACTGTTTACCACTAGCTTATTACATGCCTATCATTATGATATTAACTATTTATTAGCACTTATAAAATATGATCTTATTGTACATCTCTAATCATATTCCAAATACGTAAACCCAACTACTATTCATAAGCAGCTGATTAGTAGTTTATTGAGCTAAAGTGTGAGCAAAACTACTATAGTTTCTTAGTGATACTAAAACAACACTGGTCATCCTTTAATGTTGAGTAAACAAGAACTTTCTCTCAACATGGGACAGGAAGTCTGTCAGTCAATACATGGGAAAACAAGTAATGGTATTCGTTAATTCATTCATTCATTTCATTTTCGGCTTAGTCCCTTTATTAATCTGGGGTCACCACAGCAGAATGAACTGCCAACTTATCCAGCATATGTTTTACTCAGCGGATGCCCTTCCAGCTGCAATCCATCGCTGGGAAACACCCATACACTCTCATTCACACACACACACACACACACACACACTCACTATGGACAATTTAGCCTATCCAATTCACCTTTAGCACATGTCTTTGGACTTGTGTGGAAAACCGAAGCACCCAGAGGAAACCCACACAAACACAGAGAGAACATAAAAACTCCACATAGAAATGCCAACTGGCCCAGCTAATGCTTGAACCAGCAACCTTTTTGCTGTGAGGCAATCATGCTACCCACTGTTCCACCATGACGCCCAGTAATATATTTTTTTTACTTACTTTTTAATTACTTTACTAATTACTTTCAAAAGTAATCTAATAAACTAACTTACAATAAGTAACAACCCCAAACATTCTCAGTGCAATCAGCAGCAGATTGACTAAGTAACTATATTTGAATTCAACAGAATTGGGATGTCTGAAACTTGAAAAAAAAAATGTCTATTCGAAATGGATGTGGATGTGTGATGTAAATTTCTTTCCAACCCAATCTCTGCCCAGACAGCAAGGAGTGAAAAATCTGACCTAAAATACCAGTGAGGCACAGAACAAGTTGAAACGGTTCCTCACTCTGATTGATAGAACAAGCTGTGATTTCCCCTGAGTTCTAGATGGACGGAGATGATAGCGCTATCCACAATCAATCTGGATGTGTGACTCTGGCCTTCAAGAATGACTACAGATAGCCGGACGCTGCTGGACACACGCTCTGCTCTTCCATAGCAACGCGTATCAGGGCTATTTGAAGACAGACAGCAGAGGTGACATGTTTGACAATGATCAGCAGTAAGGTTAGAAACGACAGTGTTTCGCATCTAATGTAACCTTGTTTCAAGCTCATGCACTTGCATGTCTTATTTTTACACCATGGTCCATCTTGTCTCCACTCTCAGCAAGTGACAAAACATTTTCTAAGCAATAGAAACTTTGTGAAAAAGAGTGCGTCTGCTTAAGCCTTTTGTGCATTGAATTTACATCTGAACTATATAGAGAAAGAGAAAGAGAAAGAGAGTGTATTTCACAGCGCTCAATACCTGATTTTGATTAATTAATCACAAATGTATGCTATGTTAGCAGTCCAAAATAGTGGCGTGACAGACAAGCATATAAATATGAATGTGAATGAATGTACTTTATATTGAAGTAAAGGCATTCATTGATGGTCAATGTGATTTGAAATACCCGGATGACCCTGTCTTATTCTGTGGTTGTTATCTGGGTATAACATACCTTGAAATTTTTGCGATCAGAATCAAGAATTCAGACAGCCGTGTAATAAGAAAGGGATAACCAATATCTAGGTGATTGTTGTTTCAAACACAAAACATAAAACTTAGAGACATAATATTGTTCTGAGCCATACTAATTTATTAATTATATACTTTTTTGATTAAATCCAAAGCTGAGAGAAATGAAAATGGCTGAATGGAGCATACACTAACCTGTATATTATTCAGTCACAAGATAGAGCCAAACACGGCTCAAAAACAGCAGTGTTATAGACAAGCATATGCCTATGTATGTGTATGTATTCTCTAATGGTCAAGATGATTCAAAGTACCCAGATGAGCCTGTGTTTTTGGTTTATTGTTATCTGGCTACAACAAACCTTGGACTTTTGTATCAAGAATCAAGTATTTCAGAGAGCAGTGAAATAATTTCAGCTAACAACAGGTAAAACTAATAACACAGGATATATTTAAAGAATGAATAAGTAATCACTGCTCAGATTAATGTTTTGTGTCTACTTGCTTAGTTTTGTGACCAGTAGCTATGTAATAAGTAGTAAAATGTACATCCACCCAATTGTTTTTTTTTTGCAGAATAAAGCTATCCAGTCTTATACAATTTCTGATAAACCAGCCTGATATCACAAGCAAGTGTTATGGTTAATTTGTACGAATTCGTATAACCTCAGTCGTACGAAAATGTAAGATTTTAAAAAGGAGGCATGGCACCCAGCCCTATCCCTAAACCTAACTGTCATTGGGGGATTAGCAAATCATACAAAACTGTACAAATAAGATTCATATGAATTAGCCCTCAAAAAGTTACGAATTGTTGTGAGATTGTGTTAGTTAAATCTATCACGCATTATTTTTTTCGAGAACAACAGGCTAGATTTACATTATCTTTTAATGAACTCACTAAATCATATGTACATTAAATGCTTTATTGTACACATAATTTATTATAGAATTTTAACTATGATGTGTAATGACGTTGCTTTATAGTTGAATTGAATAAATGTTCAAAATAAATACTAAACTTCAACTTTTGATGCAACAATTGCAACTGCAAACACATTTATAAATACAATTAGATGACATTAAAGTTTCGATAGAAAGCGCATGTACAGTATATTTTAGTGCGCTGTAAATTCTTATCAGCACATTTGTCCATACATTTCATTATGAGATCACATATATAAAAAATACATTTTATGTACACTCACTGGCCATTTTATTAGGTACACCTCTCCAACTGCTCGTTAACTCAAATTTCTAATTAGCCAATCACATGGCAGCAGCTCAATGCATTTAGGCATGTAGACATGGTCAAGATGGTCTGCTGCAGTTCAAACCGAGCATCAGAATGCTGATCTACTGGGATTTTCATGCACAACCATTTCTAGGGTTTACAGAGAATGGTCTGAAAAAGAGAAAATATTCAGTGAGCGGCAGTTCTGTGGGTGCAAATGCCTTGTTGATGCCAGAGGTCAGAGAAGAATGGCCAGACTGGTTCGAGCTGATAAAAAGGCAACAGTAACTCAAATTACCAATTGTTGCAACAAGGTGTGCAGACAAGCATCTCCCAATGCACAGCACATCGAACGTTGAGGCGGATGGGCTACAGCAGCAGAAGACCACACTTGGTGCCACTTCTGTCAGTTAAGAACAGGAAACTGAGATTACATTTTGCACAAACTCACCAAAATTTTACAATAGAAAATTGGGAAAAACCTTGCCTGGTCTGATGAGTCTTGATTTCTGCTGCGACATTCAGATGGTAGGGTCAGAATATGGGGTCAACAACATGAAAGCATGGATCCTGCCTTGTATCATCGGTTAAGGGTGGTGGTGGTAATGGTGTGGGATATATTTTCTTGGCACACGCTTGCCAATTAGTACCAATTGAGCATTGTGTCAATGCCACAGCCTACTTGTATTGTTAAGTATTGAGTATTGTTGCTGAGCATATCCATCCCTTTATGACCACAGTGTACCCATCTTCTGATCATTACCTCCAGCAGGATAACGCGCCATGTCATAAAGCGCAAATCATCTCAGACTATCTTCTTGAACATGACAATGAGTTCACTGTACTCAAACGACCTCCACAGTCACCAGACTCAATCCAATAAAGCACCTTTGGGATGTGGTGGAAGGGGAGATTCACATCATGAATGTGCAGCAAACAAATCTGCAGCAACTGCATGATGCTATCATGTCAATATGGACCAAAATCTATGAGGAATATTTCCAGTACCTTGTTGAAGCTATGCCATGAAGGATTAAGGCAGATCTGAAGGCATGAGGGAGTCCAACCTGCTAGTAAGGTGTACCTAATAAAGTGGCCAGTGTGTGTACATTCAAATTGCAAATAATATGCAGTTTTATGTCTAAAAACAAGTTATTTTTTTAAAAGTTAAGTAACTTTCTATATAACATTATTATATTATAACAGTTCATAATGTTAGTAGCAGCCCGAAATCAGATACACATCATTGTCCTGACAATGGATGGCTGAGAGACATTAAACACTTTTATTCAGGACTGCTTCCTATCTTTAACAGTTGGGAAGTTGCATTAAACGCAGATACTAAACTGCAAGTGCTTGAAAAAGTTCAGCAAGTGAAGTTATCTGTGCTCAGCTGGAAAAACACCAAAAGAAATCACTAATCTTCTCCAGCAGCCTTGGGTTTTCAGACGTGAAATGGGAAAAACGTTATCTGGATGAAATACTATGACTTACTTGCTATTCTTTAAGCAACTAATCCACTCTAACTATCCAAGTGTTAACTTGCTGTGGCAACTATGACAATGACAAGTGCAGTGCTGCGCGACTTAACATAAAATGACTGTACACAACATAAAATGAAATACAAGCCAACATTTTTGATAAATTAATAATGACGTTTGCATCATGTGTGTTTGTTAGGGTTATCGTGAAAAGTGGCTCAGGTCAATCTTTGCACTATAATGAGATCTTCCAGCCTTTGTAACAGCATGGGTAATTGAACCAGTCTCACTTTAATTGAATTAGAGGCAGCAAGGGAAAACACCTGACCTATAAAACACCACACTTTGGGGATAATTCAAATGTATCAGTGCGGCATGCAATCCTTTTTCCTTCCTCTATAATTATGCCAGTTGACAAGAGGCTATTAAATGGCGTGTGTGGTAAGATTTGTCTGCCCATTGATTGTCAACATCGCTACCTCCTCGGAATTGCTGCATAAATATTTCTGCTAGTATGTAACAGAAACCATTATAGCAGCCTTATAGGGTTTCGGAAGGTCTATATTATCAGCGTGGCTCCAATAGTCAAGGATCTGTGCAGAATATTGCTCTGGATTTGTGATTCTCATAGTGATTCTGTGAACTATTGTACATTTACCCTGCAGTTCCCCTCGCTGCGAAATCCAAAAGCAAATAGAGAAAGAGGAGAAAAATAAAAAATAAAAACATAAACATCAATAATAGAGTAAACTTTCACCAGAGGTATTAAAGTGGTGAGGTAAGCAACCACTAATCGTGTTGTTCTTGTGAAATATGTGCTAGAAGAAAAAACAATGAAGCAACTGGCTGTCCTGCTGGTACATGCAGACATTAAAAAAGATATATATAAGACAATTTTACACTTTAGGAAACCTCTATAGTATCCCTCACAAGTAAACCAGCCACTTTGCTTGCTAAAAAAATTTATATTTTTCAATGCTGTCAATCGGAGGCAAACTGGTTTTGTCTGGAATATGATTGTTATTACTTCATTATAAGCAAAGAGAATAAGAAAACACTATTCATGCACTTTACCATTATTAATAGAACATTCATTCATTTTCTTTTCGGCTTAGTCCCTTTATTAATCTGGGATCGCCACAGCGGAATGAACCGCCAACTTATCCAACATATGTTTTATGCAGCGGATGCCCTTCCAGCTGCAACTCATCACTGGGAAACATTCATAGACTCTCATTCCCAAACATACACTACGGACAATTTTAGCTTACCCAATTCACCTATACCACATGTCTTTGGACTTGTGGGCAAAACCGGAGGAAGCCCAACGAACACGGGGAGAACTTGCAAACTATACATAGAAATGCCAACTGACCCAGCTGAGGCTCGAACCAGCAACTTTCTTGCTGTGAGGCGACAGTGCCACCCTCTGTGCCACCACGTCGCCTTTGATAGAACATACCCATTGAAATGTGATCAATATTTTATATATTAAGAATAATATTGTCAGGCCAATTTAGAACAAGAATTATTTGATGCCATATTAAAGTGTATATATGAAAAAATTGACACCAAAAGCATTTTTGTCTTTGAGACACATACCAAAAACTGCATATTCAAACAGTAATAACAATGTTAATAGTAATGTTAATGCTACTGTTCCTCCAAAACCTGAAAATAAACCCACTCAAGCAAAGTTGAAAGAGAAGTTAAATTAAATTTCAAGACATTTTGGTCATATCAATAAGCATCTCCATGTTCGGCTACTGCCCTGCCATGTTCATTTTCATCCCTAATCAAACACAGCTGAAAATTATAACCTACATCTTCAAGATTGCTTGAAAATTACAGGCAGGTGTGTCTGATTAGAGATGGAGCTAAACTGTGGCCCTTCAGGACCAGAGTCACCCAACTCTGACTTACAACACTGAGTGACATCTTAAAGCCATAAAGTAACAGGGAAATGGTACAAAGTATAGCTCCTCACTTAAATAATTCTTCACAAAATAATGAAAATTACTCGATAATTTACTGACCTCTAAGCCATCCTTAAGCTGCGGTCACACTGTACTTTTCCCTCCATAGACTTCCATTCATACGCACGCGAATGCGTCAGACCGGAAATGCAGGGTCATGCGTCGAGTTTCGCAGATTGCTGCGGTACAAAGTTCAAACTTGGTGAACTCTGACCTGCGAAATCGCATCATTTGATTGCGTGAGACCAATCCAGGATCAAAACATGACCTCTCTGAACAGAAATTTAAAACATGGAGCAATCGCTCGCTTTTTTAATGTCTAATCATCTTGTTTAATCCCGCCCCTTTACGCAGCGCCGTAGGACAGAATTTCGCAAGCTCAAACTCTAGTGTGACTTCGGCTTTAGTGTATATGACTTTCTTCTCTCAGATGACATGCTGTAGTATACACCAATCAAGAGCATCCCAAACATGCTCAATGGAGGACATGTTCGGTGAGTATGCAGGCCATGTTAGAACTGGGAAGTTTTCAGCTTCCAGGAATTGTTTACAGATCCTTGCAACATGGGGTTATGCATTACCATGCTGCAAAATAAGGTGTTGTTTGTGGATGAATGGCACAATAATGGGCCTCAGTGTTGTTATCGTTGTGCATTCAAAATGCCATCAGTAAGATGCAGCCGTGTTTGTTGTCCATAACATATCCCTGCCTATACCAAAACCCGAACGCCACAATGGGCGACTCGATTCACAACACTGGCATCAGCAAACAGCTCACCCACACCACGCCATACACGCTGTCTGCCATCTGCCCTGTTCAATGAAAACTGGGATTCATCCATGAAAAGAACACCTCTCCAAAGTGCCAGACGGCATCAAATGTGAGCATTTGCCCTCTCAAGTTGGTTTGGATAAATAGTAGTCGAGTTGAGACCCTGATGAGGATGATGAGCATGCAGAAGAGCATCCCTTCCCGTTTCTGACAGTTTGTGCAGAAATTATTTAGTTATGCAAACTGATTGTTGCAGCATCTTTTCAAGTGGCTGGTCTCAGAGAAGAAGATGCTGGAGTAGTTACACGTGGTCTGGTTGTGAGGCCGGTTGGATGTACAGCAAAATTCTCTGAAACACCTTTGGAGGCAGCTTATGCTAGAAACATAATCATTTAATTCATGGGCAAAAGCTTTGGTGGACATACCTGCAGTCAGAATGCCAATTGCACACTGCTTCTAAATTTGCACCATCTTTAGCATAGGTCTGTGTGATAAAGCCGCAATCACACTATAGTTTGAGCTTGCGAAATTCTGTCGTACGGCTCTGCGAAAAGGGGCGGAATTAAACAAGATGATTAGACATTTAAAAAGCGAGCGATTGCTCAATGTTTTAAATTTCTGTTCAGAGAGGTCATGTTTTGATCCTGGATTGGTCTCACGCAGTCAAGTAACGCGATTTCGCAGGTCAGAGTTCACCAAGCTTGAACTTTGCACCGCAGCGAAATGCGAAACTCGACGCATGACCCTGCGTTTCTGGTCTGACGCATTTGCGTGCGTATGAATGGAAGTCTATGGGGAGTGAAGTCCAGTGTGACCGCGGGTTAAAACTGCACATTTTTCAATGGCCTTTTATTGTGGCCTGCCTAAGGCACACCTGTGCAATAATCATTCGGTCTAATCAGTATCTTAATATGCCACACCTGTGAGTTGAATGGATTATCTCTGCAAAGGAGGTGTTCACAAACACAGATTTAGACAAATGTATCTTTGAATTAAGCTCATGAAAAATGGGAGCAAAAACAAAAGCGTTGTGTTTATATTTTTGTTCAGTGTGTGTGTATAAGTATTTGCTCCCTTACTGATTTCATAGTTTTTGCATGTTTGTCACACTTAGACCCAGTTTCACAAACAGCGTTTAAATTGAAGCTGCAGTCACACTAGAGTTTGAGCTTGTGAAATTCTGTCGTACGGCTCTGCGAAAAGGGGCGGGATTAAACAAGATGATTAGACATTAAAAAAGCGAGCGATTGCTCCATGTTTTAAATTTCTGTTCAGAGAGGTCATGTTTTGATCCTGGATTGGTCTCACGCAGTCAAGTGATTTTGCACGTCAGAGTTCACCAAGCTTGAACTTTGCACCGCAGCGAAATGCGAAACCTGGCGCATGACCCTGCATTTCCGGTCTGACGCATTCGTGTGCGTATGAATGGAAGTCCATGGGGAGTAAAGTGCAGTGTGACCACGGCTTGAGCCAGGACTAGGCCTTAGGTAAATTAGGCTATTTAAGCCACATTTATAAAATGGCCTTAGAAAAATATATTACTGGTATGCACCTGGAGACAAAAAAATGACACTGACATATTTTAAGACATCTCACTGCAAGTTATTTTGAGTTGAGACAGCTCAAACATGCAATTTAATCTTGACTAGCCTTAAACCTTGTTTGTGAAACCGGGGGTTATTGTTTCAGATCAACAAACTAATTTAAATATTAGTCAAATAGAACTCAAGTAAACAAATAATGCAGTTTTTTTTTTTTTTTTTTTAAATCAAAGACTTTATTATTACTGTATGAGAAAACTAAATACAAAATGTTATAGCCCTGTGTAAAAAAGTTTGCCCCTAAATCTTAAAACTAGTTGGGCCCTTAATAGCAACAACTGCAATTAAGAGTTTTTGATAACTTGAAAGGAGTCTGTTACAGTGTGCTGTGAAGGAAATTTCACCCATGCATTTTTGCAGAATTGTTGAAAATCAGCCACATTGGAGGGTTTTAGAGCATGAACTGCCTTTTTAAGGTTATGCCACAGTATCTAAATTGGATTTAGGTCAGGACTTTCATTGGACACTCCATAGTATTCATTTTGTTTTTCTTCAGCCATTCAGAAGTGAACTTGCTGGTGTGCTTCAAATCATTGTCCTACTGCAGAACCAAAGTGCATTTCAGCTTGAGGTCACTAACAGATGACCAGAACAGGCCGGACATTCTCCTACAGGATATTATGCTACACAGCAGAATTCATAGCTCCATTTATCACAGCAAGTCTTGTAGGTCCTGAAGCAGCAAAACAGCCCAAGACCATCAGACTGCACCACCACATTTTACTGTTGGTATGTTACTTTTACGCCACACATAAATGTAATGATGTAATTCTCCCACTTAGTCTTGGGGATCATCAAGATGGTAAAACTGAGACTAGTCTTTATGTTCTTTTTGCTCAGCAGTAGTTTCTGTCTTGGAACTCTGCCATAGTCTCTATCTTATGATGGAGTCATGAACACTTACCTTAACTGAGCCAAGTGAGGTCTGCAGTTCTTTGGATGTTTCTGTGGGGTCATTTTGTGACCTCTGGGATGAGTTATTGCTGTGCTCATGGGGTCATTTTTTTGTTGGCTGACCACTCCTGGGAAGATTTTCCACTGTTCCATGTTTTTTTTTTACTTTGTATTTAGTTTTCCCTTAATAATAAAACCTTTATTTAAAAACTGCATGACAAGAATGCTTATGTGTGTATTTTATACGGTATGTATCAGGTCTGCTAAGATTTGATGGGAATTGCAGGTTGCTTGAAATCCTAATAAATTTATCTACTTTTGGATTGAAAATTGACAGAACAATACACTCCTCTCTATAATACATCTATATTACACAGTATTGTGTCCACAAATTTGAAGTCCAAAGTATTTAAAAAAATAGTATTGAACAAAATGTGTTTGTATAAATGTCATTATTAGTCAGATGATGCTAAAAGTTTTTGATGATCAAGTTCACAGCTTGGACGGGGAGATTGTAGGAGATTTATCATTTCATTATTCATCCACTGCTTTGTTAATTTGTGTGAGCTTTTTCCTTCTGAATCTACATGGATCATTTCACATTTTGGTGTGATGCTGGAAAGCCAAAGACCTGCTGAAAGATATGACAGATCAAGCAATTAGTTACCATCAAGTGAAACTACAGATTTTTTACACAGCTTGACACAGAGCATTCATTTAGAGAAGACTGAGAGCTGCTGAAAGCCGCTGCATGAACATCATTTGCCATTCTGAGAGGTTCAGGCTCCCTTGGACCCTTTTATATATATGCTGAAGTAATAGAAAGCCAAAACCTAGCAAACGACATAACAAAGAAAAGTCAAGCTCTTTCAGCTGTAAAGTTACAGAGCTTCACCCCTTTTACTGTTTGTACTTCACGCATACTCTGTGCTGTAAGATAAGTATGTCAAACTGTAAGCTTTCTTGTGAGAAAGAGTTTTCGACAGAAACATATACTTTATTCCCTGTTGTGTTCAGTGTGGGGGAAAAGAAGAGTGGTAAAATGAACTCTGAATGGTATCCATGTGTTATAAAATAAAATAAAATAAAATTATAGAATATGAAATTAACAATTCACTATTAGTGTGTAAATGTGTGCGTGTCTGAGAAATAATGTGATAGTGATTTTCTGTTTAAGAGCACAAATAATTTCTACACAACATGTATGCTATTTGCTTAAAATATCAATGCTGAATTCTCATTTTGTCTCCTTTCATTTTTGCTACTATTGAAGTTTATGGGTCTCATCAAACAGCATTCTTGAAAATATCTTATTTTGTGTTCAACAGAAGGAAAAAAAGGTCAGAAAAACGATTTTAAATCACATGACAGAGGGTAAATGATATGGTATATTTCATCTTTGGATAAATCTTAACTTAAAAGCTGCCATCTTTAATATTTTTCGATAAAATAATAATAATAATAATACCCCAAAATGAATTTTTAAGCATGTACAAAACCAGCCAGTGTTTGACAATATCTCCTTACCTTAGTCCGAGACACAATTGGTAAGTTTGCAAAAACGTTTCACGATTGAAGTGATACCTAGCTTTTCAAATGAAATTTGGATAGTCCACAGTTTGTCTTTGTAACCTTAAAGCATTGTGCCTGTAGTGGATCCTTTATAGCATTTTATCCCTTTGACTGCCGCTCTACCAAACGGTTGACCATGGTTTTACTGTTTTAAATAATGACTGTTAAAGTAATTTAAAGAATGACTGCTTTAAATAAAGGTTAAAACACAGCATTGTTGGTTTACAAAATAATCAAACAAACATAATTCTGCTGCACTACTACACTTGATTTTGATTTTATTCATTCATTCATTGTCTTGTCGGCTTAGTCCCTTTATTAATTCGAGGTCGCCACAGCAGAATGAACCGCCAACTTATCCAGCACATGTTATACGCAGCGGATGCCCTTCCAGCTGCAACCCATGTCTGGGAAACATCCATACACACTCATACACTACGGACAATTTAGCCTACCCAATTCACCTGTACCACATGTCTTTGAACTGTAGGGGAAATCGGAGCACCCGGAGGAAACCCACGCGAACGCAGGGAGAACCTGCAAACTTCACACAGAAACGCCAACTGACGCAGCCGAGGCTCGAACCAGCGACCTTCTTGCTGTGAGGCGACAGCACTACCTACTGCGCCACTGCGTCACCAGATTTTGATTTTATTGTAAAAAACAAAAAAAAAACAAGAAAACATGTTAAATGAAAATCTGAAATTGCATTCTTCAAAAAAGGTGATTTATTAATCAAAAATGCTTTATTTTGAATATTTTAAATTTTTTTTTCAAATAAATTGATCTTACACTTTATATTTTCTGATTGTTTATACAGTAGCATATGTATTAATTCCGGTACTTTTACCATAAACTGACATATCAACCATTTGGTAGAGGCTGATATTTTAGAAATTATTGGATGTGTTGAAAAAAAATGCATTGAGTGGGTACTAAGAAGCTTCTATTTGTCTTATGTGTTAAAGGGATAGTTCACCCAAAAATTAAAATGTACTCACTGTTTATTCACTCTCAAACTTTTATGAATTTCATCACAAACAAAGATATTTCCAATAAAGCTGAAAACGTGTAACTACTGACTTCCATTGTAGAAAAAACAAATGCAACGGAAGTCAGTTGTTACAGGTTTCCATCTTTGTTCAAAATGTCTTCTTTTGTGTTTAACAGAAGAAAGAAACATATACTGGTTTGAAACAAGTAAAGGGTGAGCAAATGATGACATGGTTTCCATTTGGAGTGAATTGTCCCTTTAAAAGAATGATTTCCTTACATGGAAAAAACAATGCTAATTCACACTGAATTCCTAAGTCATGCAATGCTGAAGTTAACAATTTCATGATAATAAATGTGCATGATTTGATATGATATAAGCTAATTGACAATCATTTTATTTTTTTGGTCACACTTTATTTTGATAAAAATAAACTAATTATCATTAGATTATAAGTAGACTGTTAGGTTGGGGTTAGGGTTAGTGTCAGTTGACATGTAATTGCAAAGTTTCTTATAGTCAGTTAAATGTCTGTTGAAGGGCTGTTAAATGTCAGTGTCAACAGATATTAAGCAGACAGTCTACTAATACTCAAATAGACCATCAAAATAAAGTGTTACCATTTTTTTAAATAAATATGGTAGGTAATAATTTTTTTTCCTCAGTTAGCAAAACAAAAGTGGCAGACAAGTTTCTTATTCGTTCAGATGACATCCTCTGGTGAAAATTCTTATTTGGGTCAAACTGTCAAGATGTAGAATCTCAAAGTACAGTATCAATACTGGTGCTGTGATTGACAGATTAAACTGCACTGACACTCATCCCACATTAAATGTCTGCAAATAGCAGCAAATGCATATTTCAAACAGAGATGGCAACAAAGAGGCAAAACTCACATACTGCAGCTTTACCATAGCTTTATTATTAGAGAGCAAATAAAAAGGATGAATGGTTTTCAAGCATACTGTATAGAAGTCCTATTCCGGGAGGTCTCCTAATATTACATTTTTCATTTCACAGAGACATCACGTACCTCAGTCTACTGAGAAATGAAACAATTCAGAAGACCCTTGCTGTGGTGTTAGCTACTTTACAAGACAAATGTCAGGGTAATATTAGCATAGGTACTAAGTTAAATAACAGAAAGTGCAAAAACTAAGTCTGAACATTCAAATATAGAGCTAGTTTCTCAGATTAGCCTGCTGGCTAGCTCAATATTGCTTTACTTGTATGAATTTCAGAGTTGGGCAAAAGGTAAATGTTTGCTTCCAGTTTTGGAGCCACATTGTTCATGTTGCTATGCAGCCCTATTGTAGTCATGTGAAATGGCTGTATTTCATATCTATTATGAATTGATGCTGACATATTTTTTTAATCATACTTAACTGTCTAATTATTACTTTATGACATTTGGTATTTGCTAATTAGCTTGCGTGCTTCATGTGATTTTTCGAAAATGTCACACATAAAAGGTGCCTTTTACTTGATAGATGACTGAAACTCTTATCCTAAGCTGTTTTCTGCAACAAACCTAAGCTAAGAGTTTTTGAGCCCATCAGAAATGTTGTCCGTCAATCAGTTTGTACTTTTGTGTTTTCTGACATGTCTTTGGATGGTGGGTATTAGAGTCATGGAGCGATGTTGATGTTAGCAAAATGGCTAGGGTTAGCACAACTGTCATAACATGTTCAACTGTAAACATAAACACAAGTTCTAATAAAAAATAGGATTTGCCTGATTCATGTTTTAGATTTTTTTTTTTTCTGATGGTTTAATTTAATGGTATTACATGTACACTTGTAGTGTTGACCTTATTCTTCAATACGGAAGTGCGCTCGTTTTTGCGATTGTTTTAGAACTTCCGATTCAGTTGCCTATGGAAGAAATGACTAGGAATAATAAATAGCTGAAAACGGTCAAACTACTCGCACTACAAACAAGTGTTTGCATGATTATACAGACAAAATAGAATAATATAATAAGAAAACATCAGTTTGCAACATCATGGAGCATAACGGGCTGTTTTTAACCTCTAAAAATGAATGGAAGTAAATGAGACCGGAAGTCTCCTGCCAAAATGATTCAAATGGCTGCGCCCGCTCGTACGCGGAGAATAAGGTGAATACTCTATGTATTTTCACACTGACATTGTACAGACAGACGCTGGTATTTAGTTGGATCAGTTTGTTTCCTTGCTGGTGTCTGTTAGCATTATTACTTACTTGTCTAGTAATATTAACTTTCATCCATGAACGGGCTAAAATGTTAAATAAAAGTATGTCATTCATTCATTCATTCATTCATTCATTCATTCATTCATTCATTCACACAGCAAAAATTCCAGTGTTAAATATACAGTGTGATTTTTTTTTTTTGGTGCTGCTCAGTGTTAAAACAGGAGTACATTTTAATACACGAGTGTCAAAGCGAATATTTTAGAGTTTTTTCCGGTGTTGAACTTCTAACCCAATATGCAGTGTATTTCCCACTAGTGATGGGAAGTCCAGTTTTTTTTTACTCGAACCAGTTCTTTCAGACAAGCAGTGATCAAACCAGTATGTTTTACTTAAACTTGAAACATGTCTTGTTGCATTTTTTAAAAAACGAGTTGAATATATTGAAATTATTTCTGAAAAGATTAATGAACATTTTATAAATTAAAACAATTTTCAGCATATTTGATCACTGTTATCTGTCACACACACCAATTGATAATATAGAAAAAAAAGTTAATATATTAACACTTTGAAGGGTAACACACACTCCAGTTCAATGTAAGAATAAACTCTTACTGTGTTAAAATGAACTCTGAGAGTAATGTACAAATTTCACACCTAGTATTTTTTTAACTCCAAAATGGAGGGAGTCATATGTACACCCAAGGAGTGTTAAGTTAAACTCAAATTGAGTTAAATGTACACTGATTTTTTTTGCTGTGCATTCATTCATTCATTTTCCTTCGGCTTACGCCTGTTTCACACCGCAAGCAAGAGCAGAGCATGAGCAGTGCATGAGCAGCGTGTACGCAGCACACATGGAGAGCAGAAACAGCGTACAGGCGTTTGCCTTTCACACCAGCTGCATCAGTGCACAGCGGATCGGCAGCTTTTGCACAGATCAATCTATCTCTGTCTATTCTATTCTATCTAGTTACCTATCTATTTATCTATCTATCTATCTATCTATCTATCTATCTATCTATCTATCTATCTATCTATCTATCTATCTATCTATCTATCTATCTATCTATCTATCTATCTATCTATCTGTCTTTATTTTACAAATTATATAGATCCTAAAGAACTGTATTCTTCTCAAGCTGTATGAGGAGTGTCATTCATGTCTTTTCAGGTACACTCAGTCAGAAGACAATCGCCTGTGATATCATGTCATTTGGTTGGCTGGATGTTGTAGGCCTATAGTTACAATAATATTTATACAATATAGTTATAATGATATTTAGACATGATCAAACTAGTGTGCAACTTAAGCAAAACTAATACTAATTGTTTTAAATTTGGTTTTGTAGTTCGGGCCCAAATAAATATTTGTTGCCGTTTTTAATCGTTTAAGTTCATTTGATTGACTACCGTATATAAAAATCAGTGGATATTATCAAAGTATTTACTGGGTAAAATTGCTACTTTTTACTGTCATTCAATGTGTTTTGGTCATTATCAATGCACTGTCACTTTAATTGAGCGTAAGCAGCATAGCAAAAATAGACCCAGCGCCGAAACTATCACTGCACTGCTGCTTCAGCGACGCTGAGACGCTGATTCTGCGTGCGGTATGAAAGCTCTAATCTGTTAACATGGACGCCAAAAAAAAACATGCACTGCTCACGCTCTGCTCACGCTTGCAGTGTGAAACAGGCTTTAGTCCTGTTATTCATCAGGGGTTACCACAGCGCAATGAACCGCCAACTTATCCAGCATATGTTTTACATTCATTCACACACATACACTATGGCCAATTTAGCTTATTCAATTCACCTACTGTATAGCGCATGTCACTCGGAGGAAACCCACGCAAACACAGGGAGAACATACAAACTCCACACAGAAACGCCAACTGACTCAGCGGATTCAAACCATCGACCTTCTTGCTGTGAGGTGACAATGCTAACCACTGAGCCACTGTGTCGCCCTATAAAATGATGTATGAATAATAAAAAGTTGAAACCTTGTATTTCCTCCTTTAGCACAAATTAATTCACTGAAATACAAGGCACATAAAAGTTTTTTACTTCTAATATGACTATTCATAAAATACCTGCATACACCTAACACTTACTCATTTAGCAGATGCTTCTTAATGTCAGTATAGTGTAAGAGAACAGGGCAGCTATGAATGTGCCCTCTTAAAACTAAATGTAACAACAAATATTGGAATAGACGGTTCATTCAGCTGTGGCGACCTCTGAAATAAAGACTAAGCTGAAATAAAACAAATTAATGAATGAATAAAATGAATAAACGAGTGAATAAACACTTACAAACAAACAGCTTAAATGTTGCTATTTTTTTACAGTAAAAGACCATTTCTTATATAAATACAATCATGGCCTCTCAAGTGAGTCTGTGTGAAAAAGACATGACTGTATCGCTAACGTCAATGTGTAGCGCCATTGGCAAAACTTTCTCCCAGAGCAATCAGTGACAAGTCTGATGGCCAGCCAGTCAAATGAGCTTAGCATATACCAAACCACAGCACAGCCTTTAGCTAAAGCACTTTTAATCTAATTACACCACACTGTCTTCAAATAAATAAAACTGGGGTGCTGTTTTAAAAGAGATGACGCTTTGAAAATGATGAGTATGAACAAAATTTGATGTGCAAAATAAAAAAAGAGTGAATCCTGGAAAAACCGCCTTGTCAACAGTGTATACAGCGTACCTCGCCGCTCTCAGTGACCCCCATTATTTATGGTGACAGGCCAAATTGATTGTGGTGGAAAGATCCTAACTAGAATAAAATGAGCTTCTCTGTTATTGCCTTTCAGGTAAATCTCCGCTCTCCGCTTTTCCTCCAGGGGGAAAGATGTGCAACCCTGGGTTCGAGAAAACAGTTGTTTTCCTCAACCTTACAGAAGCCTTTAATGCTGCTCTGCATTCCCTTGTGACAAAAGAAGAGGGCTTATTTGCATTAAATGTATACTTTCATTGTGCTTTAAACCTTGGAAGTACCCTTTTTTTTAAAAAATGCACTTGCATATTGTAATATTTCTGACAATAAAGGCACTTAAGCATAAAGAGAGGACATTTTGATGACACACTTAAGTGTACTTTTTTAAAACTGTGCGTGCATGTGTGTAGTTAATATAATGGTCTAATATAGTGTAAGAAATCAATCTACGTTATAAGATCGATTAGGAATTATTAGCTCATATCAATGACTCGGATCTTGAAGATTCGAATCATTGATTTGACTCAATTGAGTCGGATTGAATCAGATCAAAGATTCAAACTTTATCTGAGATTTGTCCCGCAAATAGAGACATCACATTTTACTAATCTTGTCTATATTATTTCCATGGCCAACGATAATATCATAAGACAGAATAGGGTTAACTTTTAGCAAGGTAACACGATCTATAGCTTGAGGCAATGACTTAGAAGCACATAAACAAGAACACTGTTCTTACAAAGGAGAACAAATTTATTGAGCTACACTACGATACATGAGGCTAATCTATGTAATAAACAAAACAACAAACAAACGCACACACACGTTCACACACACACACACACAGGCAGTTCAGAGGATGCAAAATAAGTTGACAAACAGTCCCAGATCATCTAGTGTTTCGTACTAGATCTTAGAATCTCCTGAGAAACCACAAAAGCAGAGATTTGACTCGTCTTTAACTGCTTAAGATCATAGGCACCAAATCAGAAAGAGACAACAGTTGTTGTGTTACTTGTGCGAGTTGTTGAAGTCTTTGACTAGAGTTTCGCCTCGCCGGGCTGGCTTGAGGAAACACGTGGCGCTCAAGGGTGGCTTCTTTGTGACGTTGCTGGGATTCCTGCTTGTGAGCGAGGCTCGTTGTCCTGGGTTACCGGGATAGCCGACTCTGCTGAGAGTCAGTTTAGCGGAAGTTTCAGAGGTCCGAAACTTAAGAGGTTTGCATGAAGAGTTTGTGGTGACCCAATCACGTGGTGGCGACTGGGGGCGGAAGCAGCAGCGGGCGCAAACCAGCTTGATGCAAAAGGCCGCTGATTTTAGGGCTGCCGGGGTTTTTAAGTGACCTGATCTGGTCCATCCCTCATGACGCTGTCACCCAATGAGCAGTTGCCATGAAGGGCGGGGCCACGCCCTGTACCAGTGTAATCAGGTTTAATCATTAACCAACTGCAAGAGACTTCACGTGGTAAAATCTCTGGTAAGATTGTAACTATCTGACATCAAAGGTTACAAGGCGAATACTGTTCGTATTACTAAATTCTCATTTACACCAATGTATTGCAAATAAAGAGGGGTTCGGTTTGATACCAAGCATAAAACATTTCAGACACATACAGATCATTTTAACCTGTTATAAGTGTAATATAACACACTATGAACCTGGTTGGTTGGAATAAACACAGCGCATCAGTACATATAATGTCATTCAAAATATCAAATTTTGCCAAAATAAAACAAATAAGACTTTCTCCAGAAGAAAAAAACATTATCAGACATACTGTGAAAATGTCCCTGCTCTGTTAAACATTATCTGGGAAATATTTAAAAAAGAAAAAAAAACAAAAGTGGGCTAATAATTCTGACTTTAACTGTATTTAAAATACATTACACTGGATTAAAGTATATTTGACATGTGTTAAATTGCATCTTTATTTTTAAACAAATTAATTATAAATATATTTAAATATGCGATAATGTAAATTAAACCAATGAAGTGAAACACCAACATTAATGCACATTTAGGTACACATTAAATGCCTGCAAACATATTTGTGAATACACTTTAACCATATTTCACAGACAGTACAAGCAATTAAGAAAGTTCACATAATAATTAATTCAGGTCCCACTCATTGCAAATAATGTGCATTTAGATGTTTAAAAGAATTTATTTCACAGTGATGTCTTATTTTAAAGTGATTTAATAATTTTTTATGTATTATTATATATTATTTATTTATTGCATAGAGTCATAAAAGCATACTATAATGCAATTAATTAAAAAGAAAAAAGCATCAAGCCCTTCTTTCTTGTCCATTTTGTTATTTCACTGCTTCATTCCCTTTGTCAGTATTACAGCACGCTTTGTAAACCTCTTAAGGAGCCTCCGTCCACCCTGTGTGTTTGTCATTGCACATCCATGTGCCTGTGACCAAGCATTGCATGCATCCGCATTGTGCTTACAGACCAGATAGCAAACCATTTCCAAGACAATGACAGAGGGTTAAGCGTTTTATACGATGTCTTGTAGAAAATAGAATCAGAAAAAAACAGTTTCACAACCGTTGACATATGATATTATGAGCGATGCATTGCTAACAGCATTATGCAACCGGCAGTTTTTCCATTACAGCAGCAGCGGCTATTTGTTTCAATGAAAGCACTAGATGGAGAGGGCCAGAGAAAATGACTGTCTGATCAGACTCTGCATACACAGAGGCCTGGACATATTTACATAATAGAGAAAGGGTGAGGAAAGAGGTTAAGGCCGTCTTGAATACTTCAGAGCACTGGATCCAGATAACCCAGCACAAACATACTCGAAAAACTGACAACTTTTTGCAAATCTGTTTAACCTTGTGTGGTGAAAATGAAGGATGGATGCTTTTCAATCAACAAGTGTGTGGAAAATGGAAAGGGAAAATGTATGTGGTGATTCAAAATGATGAAAATCAGCCTCTCCAAGCTTTTAGTGAAACATGTTTTCGAATTTTGGATTTTCTCAATATTAGTTTTTAGTTTTGGGAATTTCTTATGTTGCTTTGCAGAGAGAAAAAAAAACAGATGGATCAAAGTTAACCTTAACTACAGTATGTTTATGTGTGTATATGTATACATGCATATTTGTACACTACCTGATAAAAGTCTTGTCACCTATCCAAGTTTTAGGAACAACAAATATTAACTTGACCTCTAAGCTGATCATTTGGTATCAGAAGTGGCTTTTATGAAAGCCTTTGTATTTCATAGATTAGATGACATTCTAGATGAAGTAGATGACATTCTAGATTACACTTATATTACCAAAATAAAATATGATCATGCCTTTGTTTTTAAGTATTTAATTAGGACAGTAAGGTCTGACTTTGCTTAGGCAAAAGTCTTGTCACTTAACAGAAATAAAGTACAGTATAAGATATAAAGTCATGGTGCAGTGGAGAAATAATTAATATTGTGTATGACTCCCATGAGCCTGGACGACAGCATCCATACATCTCTGCAATGATTCAAATAGCTTACTAATAAAGTCATCTGGAATGGCAAAGAAAGTGTTCTTGCAGGACTCCCAGAGTTCATCAAGATTCTTTGGATTCATCTTCAATGCCCCCTCGTTCATCTTACCCCAGACATGCTCAATAATGTTCATGTCTGGTGACTGGGCTGGCCAATCTTGGAGCACTTTGACTTTCTTTGCTTTCAGGAACTTTGATGTGGAGGCTGAAGTTACAAACCACCTTCTGCCACTTTTCCAGATGATCAACTAGAAGTCAAGTTATTATTTGTTGCTCTTACAACTAATAGTATTTAGATGCAGCCTTTATGATGCAGGCTGAGATTGCATCGCTCAGAGACGCAATGTCAGACTCAATGCACTCAATGGAGCTAGTGACGTCACTGTGAGGGGTAGGGTTAAGGGTGGGGTTAGGTTATGGCATTAAAAAGCATTGGATGCAGCTCAGATTGCATCTGCACCAAGTCTGCAGCCAGGCCCCTCTCCTTTCAACTGGGATCAACGACATTACTTTAGTCAGGTAGTGTATGTATGTACATGTACAGTTGAAGTCAGAATTATTAGCCCCCCTGAATTATTAGCCCCCTGTTTATTTTTTTCCCTAATTTCTGTTTTACGGAGAGAAGATATTTTCAACACATTTCTAATCATAATAGTTTTAATAACTCATCTCGAAATAACTGATTTATTTTATCTTTGCCATGATGACAGTAAATAATATTTGACTAGATATTTTTCAAGACACTTCAATACAGCTTAAAGTGACATTTAAAGGCTTAACTAGGTTAATTAGGTTAACTAGGCTACGATAATTAGTTAAGTTATTGTATAATGATGGTTTGTTCTGTCGACTATCGAAAAAAAAATATTGCTTAAAGGGGCTTATAATTTTGTCCTTAAAATGGTGTTTAAAAAATTAAAAACTGCTTTTATTCTAGCCAAAATAAAACAAATAAGACTTTCTCCAGAATAAATATTATCAGACATACTGTGAAAATTTCCTGGCTCTGTTAAACATAATTTGGTAAATATTAAAAAAAAAAAATCAAAGGGGCTATTAATTCTGACTTCAACTGTATATGTCCATGTAAATCAGTGTAATGTTTCAGTTATTTTTTATTGAGGTCCCTGATGTTGGTGTTTTGCAGTTTTTGCAGCATTAAATTAATTGAAGGTACATTTAGATACAATAGATAAAAACAGATACAATATGTGATTAAATTGCGAATAATCATGAGTCAAATAATCACAATTAATATTTTGATGGATTGAAAGCATTAATGTGTCTCATTAATCAGTTCTCATTACTTATATAAATAGCAATGTTGTTAGTTGTCCCCATGTTTTCCCTTTACTTCTCTTTTTATTTTTCATTTGTTTTAATTACATAAATTTTTTTTCTCATATCTCCTAAAATTCTATCATTTCAGCTTGTTTGCTTAATCCTACCTAGACTCACAAACAAACAGAGAGAATATTGTAATATGTTGTAAATATTAGCAAGGCAAGAAAAATATTTCACAGACAACACTCTTTTTTTAATTTGTTTCTTCTTTTTTTTTTACCTCAGGAACCAGTAGACTGTGTAATTTACATAAAAAGATACTGAAGAGAATAATGACAAAGTGTTTACATCTTAGCTTTATAAAATAAACAGCTTTTTAAAATATTTTCTGAATCAGCAAAATCATTAGCATTGGAAGCACCATAATAAATGTGATCAGGGCTTAACATTAACTTTTTTGATCACTAGCCACTGTGGCTAGTACATTTCCAACATTACTAGCCACTCGCCATTTTCACTAGCCACAATTTTCTTGTTGGGAAAATATATTTTACATGCATAAATTTGATTTTGACATGCTAAAATAACTTGATTTAGGTGTTATGTCCACATGCCTCCTCATTTATTTTATTTCTTGTGTGTATTGTGTATTATCTTGCTCAGTGAGCATAAGCAAATGGGTTGTGTCGCAATGCAATCAGTTTTTATTTCACATGACTTTTCATGGCTCAAAATTAAGGATTTACCAAATTTATCTCTGACCACACCAAATAAGGATTTCTTAGCCACAATTTTTACTGTGTCAAAGAAAGGAAAATATAGCTGTATAGGTGCACTTTTTAATTCAACAAAACTTTTCTTTAAAAAAAACATTACATTTAAAAAGAATTATTGTCATGTGTCTAAAATATGAACAGTAATCTGTCCTGGCTAAAGGTCCCAGATCACGAGTTAACATAAACGGGGAGTAATCTCCCATTAAAGCAATGTTATTATAAAGAAATATAATTAAACCATATTAACAAAAATAACTGCAAGCAAAAGAAAGCAGGTGAAAGGATGTTTGATAATGAAAGGATAATCACGGGCAGGGTTAATATGGGCCTGTAAAAGAAAGCAGTGACCGCTGCTGCTTACAAAAGAATATGTGTATTTTTGTTTTAATCTTAAACTCTTGAAAGCAGCAGGACTGTGGGTGCACGATCATCGCTCTTTGTCCAGTCTATTTCAATGGGAACCGATCGCACCAGTTTGCGCTTCCTCTAGGCACGATGACGGTTGCTTCGCGCAAGTAAACGGGAGCACGCACGCTTTTTAACAGTAGCGTGCATCACATCATCTGTGCGTGCGAGTGTTCATCCTCTCGTTCGGTATTTACCTATTTACCTGCTTTCTGCTTGTGCGAACAGTTATTTTTGTCAGTCGTGCTGCTTCTCGATTCTAAGATCACATTTGCACGAATATTGGGCCACGCTTATTTTCAAACCCTGCTTTTAAGAAAACTACAATTTAAAAATGATTTCCAACCAGCCAACGTGGCTAGTGGAGGTGTCTGTCTAACCCGCCAGAGCTGAAATCTACCCGCATTTGGCGGGTTGGCGGGTGTTAATGTAAAGCCCTGAATATGATCAACAGATTTACTGCATTGAGCTGTGTTTTATCATAAACTAAGGCTGCGTCCGAAATTGCCTACTACTCAGTAGGTACTGCATTTGAATTTACTACTCGACCTTTAGAAAAGTACGTTCTGTACAGTATGATTGTGAGTTGTATGAATTGAACTCGGACGTACTACATCCACAATTTTGTCATCATCACGTGACCTACCTGTGTCAGTTGTGTCTCATTCACTCCGATTCGTGAATTCTCTCGCAGGATAGCATAGGGTTCATCAGATCCACACTTCAGAATCTTGCTGGAAGTAGTAGGTCATCCGTGTATTTCTCACATACTGTTTTTTGAATTCTATGAATTTGGACATACTACTCGGCTAACATGCTGTTTTTAGTGTACTATTAGTATGGAAATATGCGATTTTGGATGCAGTCTCAGCACTTACAGTTTTTGTCAGTGGCTTTGGTGCATTTCTCACAACACTATTTACATTTTCACAACAGTTAATGCATTTCTCAAAACAATTAGTCATTTGTGCACATCATAGTAGCAGTTTCTCATTCCTTCCAACAAATTGCCAATGCTTTTGGACATGCATCAATTGCTTTTATACAACTCTCTGCTGTTTTATAACATCATCATTTGCTTATGTCATGTCAGTCAAAATTACTAAACGTGTGAATGCTGAATAGCCATTTCATATACAGTTTTTCTCAGTCGCTTTGGTGCATTTCTCACAACACTATTTACATTTGCACAACAGGTAATGCATTTCTCAAAACAATTAGTACAAACTGCAAAACCTAGTTGATAACCTGCAAAAGCGCGTCACTTGCTCAAAATGGATAGCTCATTCCTCAAAAGCAAGTATTGATGTCAATGAAAGTGTCAGTGTCATCAAAATGAAAAGCTCTGACACCATTGTTTATGAACAAGACAGTCAAATGGCTTTGTCATGTTTTCATTATGACAGTTTACTCTGGACATTTTTTCCAATGCAAAAAAGTCAGATTTTGGTGACACTTCCTGAAAATGCAGCACTAACAATAACAGCACTAAATACTATTTGCACAGCCCTTTGAAGACTACAGTAAAGTTAGACATCACTGCATTAGTGAGGTATCTGAGTACAAGACACTTTCTTTTCAGAAAAAAAAAAGATTTAAAGTTTTTAAATAAAACTTTCTTGACAGATTTTGACAACTAGTTCAACATTTTTGTATGTAATGACTCAAGTAATGAAATGGGGACTATTAGTTTTATATGGAATGACTGTTCAGCATTCTCAAGTTTAGTTAATTTTGATTGACATGACAAGCAAATGATAATGTTACAAACGGCAGAGAGTTGCAGGAAAGCAATTGATGCATGTTCAAAAGCATTTGCAATTTGCTGGAAGGAATGAGAAACTGCTACTATGATGTGCACAAATGACTAATTGTTTTGAGAAATGCATTAACTGTTGTGCAAATGTAAATAGTGTTGTGAGAAATGCATCAAAGCGACTGAGAAAAACTGTAAACTAATAGTCCTCATTTCATTACTTGAGTCATTACATACAATAATGTTGAACTAGTTGTCAAAATCTGTCAAGCTAATTAAAAAAAAAAAAAATCTTTATTTTCCTGAAAATGTCTTCTAAATTGAACAATTTGATGAATGATTTAAAGACCTGTGTATGTTGTAGGTTCAGTTCCAATATGTACTGCAATATTGTTTACAGTTGTGCACAGCTCTACCCAAAGGACATTTATGTTTGTTGTAAATAAGGGTGTATTTATTATTTTGCACAATGCTGTGAATAAATTAGAATTGCAAAGAGCAAATGCAGTAAAAAAGTGAAACACACATATTCAGTGTCTTGTACTCAGATACCTCACTAAATGCAGTGATGTCTAACTTTACTGTAGTTTTCAAATGGCTGTGCAAATAGTATATAATGCTGTCTTGAACATTTTCAGGAAGTGTCACCAAAATCTGACTTTTTTGCATTGGAAAAAATGTACAGAGTAAACTGTCGTAATGAAAACACGACAAAGCCATTTGACTATCGTGTTCATAAACAATGGTGTCAGAGCTTTTCATTTTGATGACACTGACACTTTCATTGACATCAATACTTGCTTTTGAGGAATGAGCTATCCATTTTGAGCAAGTGACATGCATTTGCAGGTTATCAATTAGGTTTTGCAGTTTGCACTAATTGTTTTGAGAACTGCATTAACTGTTGTGCAAATGTAGAAAAATTGTAAATGTCATCTTACTAAGTACAGATTATTTGGAGGTTTAGAGCAGTACAATAAATGTTTATGCATTTTATGCAAACTAAACTATTATGTGAATTTAACATATTTACAGTTGTGTCCACAGAAATAAAGTGCTGTAAGCTGCTATATTTACTAAGCCAAAATGAAAAGAATCACCCCCCCCATATTCTCATATATTCACAATGGCTATTAAATGTCTTATGTATAGTATTAGCTGTATTATAAAAACTCATAACACTCTTTTCTGGCATGTTTTAATACAGATTAAAATGTTTAAATGAAGCATAACTCTTTGATGCAAATTGAGAGAAGGAGAAAGCATGTGCACTTACATATAAAGTTTGTAGTGGTTCAATAACTAGTACTGACTGTTTAGCAATCGATTCCATGCACTTAAGTCCAAGTGGGCTTTCATGTTACAAAAATATTAAATGATGCATTTAGGGCTGTCCAAAATCTGCAGCAATTAAAAAAATCAAGCCCTCTGAATTTTGCAACATTTGCTTGCATTAAAATCCAACACACGCTCATTGAAAATACGTGCTTCAGCTTATGTTTTTGTGAAATGACAAACATGTACTTCAGCATACATTGGATTGCAGTTTCTAGCTAAAATGAACACTACAGGGCAGTATAACGCCAACAATGCTGGTTGTTTTTTACACTAATAATATTTACAGGACATAATACTGACGAATAAAGAATTATTTTTATGCAGTTCTTTGCACAACACTAAATAAATACCACAACTTAACGATGTCTACGATTTGTAATCAAATATGATTTTTAAATAATATGGTTTCATAAAAGAGATAAAAGCAATATAATATCAAGGTAAAACTTTGTGGTTACAGGGTATTTTCACTAAAGTTTGCTTTTGAAAACACTTTTGTTTGGGTTTAGGGAAGAATTTAGGCCCGTGATATTTAAGACAAAACCAATGCTATCTCATAGTGCCAAATATGTATGAAATCGTACAATCTGATTTGTATAACGTAGTATGATTTGCTTATCCCCCAATAGGTTTAGGGGTGGGGTTGGGTGTCATGCCTTCTATTAAAAATTGTACATTTTCGTACAACTGAACTTGTACAAATTTGTATGAATTAGTTACTTTTTCTCATGAGATCAGGCTGGACAAAACTTCATCATGAAGAGGTGTATCTGAAACCTACAAAAAAAAAACAAAAAAAAGTACCCTGAGTAACTTATTTCAGATTCACAAAAATATAAACACTGCCCTCTAGTAGATTTGTCATCTGAAACGTGCAACGTGTTTTACATTTTGCACAAAAATGCATCCTGAAGCATGTATTTCCAATAAGCCTGGGTTGTTAAAATCTGTCATCTCAGATCAGAAAATCCTGGAGGCACTGGAAAATACATTCAATTGTTTTTTGTTTTGTTTTTTTAGGGGTCTGATTGCTGTGCATCAGGTATGGCAAATTGTCCTGAGAGATCAGTTGAGTGGTGTGGGATTGACATGGCCCCTGTCTCTGTGTTCTCCAGTGGCGGTTTGTGCTACACTTGACGGCGGGCCGCTTAACAAGGCCTTCACTCAAGCCTGAGCAGCCCATCATCACACTGTCCCCCTCTCCTACGCTCAGGTCAAGGGTGTTTGACACCTCTGCTTCAGCCGAGCACACAGCAATTCCTGACGTTCAGGGTGCCACATTCTGTGGTGTAATGATTTAAAGGGACAGCTCATCCAAAAAGAAATTCTGTTATGTATTCTTCCTTGTGTCATTTATTTATTTAGTGGAAGAAAAAAAATGTGATATTTAGCAGAATGTCTCAGGGGCTCTAAATGCTCATTCAAATCTGAACACACATTGGAAAAAGAGATGCATACGAATACTTGGTAATTACAAAAGGGGCCAGGGAGTGCAGAATTATTAGGCAAGTTGTAGTTTTGAGGATTCATTTTATTATTGAACAACAAACCATGTTCCCGATGAACCCAAAAAACTCATTAATATCAAAGCTGAATATTTTTGGAAGTAGTTTTTAGTTTGTTTTTAGTTTGAGCTATTTTAGGAGGATATCTGGGTGTGCAGGTGACTATTACTGTGCAGAATTATTAGGCAACTTAACAAAAAACAAACATATACTCATTTCAAGTATTATTTTCACCAGTGAAACCAATATAACATCTCAACATTCACAAATATACATTTCTGACATTCAAAAACAAAACAAAAACAAATCAGTGACCAATATAGCCACCTTTCTTTGCAAGGACACTCAAAAGCCTGCCATCCATGGATTCTATCAGTGTTTTGATCTGTTCACCATCAACATTGCGTGCAGCAGCAACCACAGCCTCCCAGACACTGTTCAAAGAGGTGTACTGTTTTCCCTCCTTGTAAATCTCACATTTGATGATGGACCACAGGTTCTCTATGGGGTTCAAATCAGGTGAACAAGGACACCATGTCATTAGTTTTTCTTCTTTTAGACCCTTTCTTGCCAGCCACGCTGTGGAGTACTTGGATGCGTGTGATGGAGCATTGTCCTGCATGAAAATCATGTTTTTCTTGAAGGATGCAGACTTCTTCCTGTACCACTGCTTGAAGGTGTCTTCCAGAAACTGGCAGTAGGACTGGGAGTTGAGCTTGACTCCATCCTCAACCTGAAAAGGCCCCACAAGCTCATCTTTGATGATACCAGCCTAAACCAGTACTCCACCTCCACCTTGCTGGCGTCTGAGTCGGACTGGAGCTCTCTGCCTCTTACCAATCCAGCCACGGGCCCATCAAGACTCACTCTCATTTCATCAGTCCATTAAACCTTAGAAAAATCAGTCTCGAGATATTTCTTGGCCCAGTCTTGACGTTTCAGCTTGTGTGTCTTGTTCAGTGGTGGTCGTTTTTCAGCCTTTCTTACCTTGGCCATGTCTCGGAGTATTGCACACCTTGTGCTTTTTGGCACTCCAGTGATGTTGCAGCTCTGAAATATGGCAAAACTGGTGGCAAGTGGCATCTTGGAAGCTGCACGCTTGACTTTTCTCAGTTCATGAGCAGTTATTTTGCGCCTTGGTTTTTGGTTTGGTTTTTCCACACGCTTCTTGCAACCCTGTTGACTATTTTGAATGAAACGCTTGATTGTTCAATGATCACGCTTCAGAAGCTTGGCAATTTTAAGAGTGCTGCATCCCTCTGCAAGATATCTCTTCGGAGACTTTTCGGAGCCTGTCAAGTCCTACTTTTGACCCATTTTGCCAAAGGAAAGGAAGTTGCTTAATAATTATGCACACCTGATTTAGGGTGTTGATGTAATTAGACCACACCCCTACTCATTACAGAGATGCACATCACCTAATATGCTTAATTGGTAGTAGGCTTTCGAGCCTTTAGAGCTTGGAGTAAGACAACATGCATAAAGAGGATGATGTGGTCAAAATACTCATTTTCCTAATAATTCTGCACTGCCTGTATACAGTTGAAGTCAGTATTATTAGCCCCCCTATTATTATTATTATTATTATTATTATTATTATTATATTACCCAAATCATGTTTAACAGAGCAAGGACATGTTCACAGTATGCCCGCTGATATTTTTTGTACTTGTTTTATTTTGGCTAGAATAAAAGTTTTAAGGTCAAAATTATTAGCCCCCTTAGTTAGTTTACAGAAAAAAAAAAACATAGTTATACAATAACTTGCCTAATTGCACTAACCTGCCTAGTTAACCTAACCATGTCACTTTAAGCTGTATAGAAGTGTCTTGAAAAATCTCTGGTAAATAATTATTTACTGTCATCATGGCAAAGATAAAATAATTCAGTTTTTAGAAATGAGTTATTAAAACTATTATGTTTAGAAATGTGTTGAAAAAATCTTCTCTGCGTTAAACAGAAATTGGGGGGAAAAATAAACAGGGGGGGCTGATAATTCTAACTTCAACTTTATATTTTTTAATGAATCTTTATTTTCAAAAATATTGTAAAAATGGTAAAAATATTAGTTTTAAAATATATTTTAACTGTATTGAAAAAAGACAATGAATATTTTGAGTACAACTTTATTTACCTATTATACAAAAAAGTTAAACAATTAACTATTGTTAAATCTTTGTTTAATTTACAACAATCTCATTTGATACTTTGAGGAGCATAATAATCTTATTTTTAATGTATTTTATATTATATTACTAGTTCTAAGTGTGCTAAGAAACATACTTCATAGAATTTCTAGAGCTTCTAGCTTCAAGCAGCTTTGTTACTATAATATTAAAGGTAAACAACATTATTTATAAGCAGAAAATAATTTTCATTGAAACATGGTGATTCGTAATTTGAAATACACTACAAATTATACTAATTAAGTTTTTTTTTTTTTTTTTTTTTTTGAAAGTCTTGGGCACAATTTACTTCTATTGTGTGGAAAATAACAGCTTGATTATAATACTAATGTAACGAGGAGGCTGAGACAACGTTAGAATCCATATGCAGAAGTTTATACAACAACGTGTAAACAGGCAAATAGTCAGCAACAGGAAAGCAGTCCAATCCAATTGACAAACACAGGGGCAAATCCAGAAGACCTAGTGATAATGCAGGCAGGAGTTCAGCACAACAACAATCAGTCCAAAACAGATCAAAAGGGCAAAGACACAGAACGTACGTAATCAAGGCAGGCAGGTCATACACAGGATTGCAGTCATGAAAGTCACTTGGAACAACGCTTGGTAAGGCAGATAAACTGCCAGTACTTCGCAAGGAAGCATGGCCTGAGCTCTTGCTAAAATACAGCACAAACAGGAAGTGAAAGCAGAGGGAGCGTAGCTGAGTCTGTAGTCGGGCGAGGGCTCCCTCTGCTGGCGTGGCGTTACAACTAAAGCTTAAAAAAAACTTAAATGATTAACTATTGTTAATCTTTTTTTTAATTTACGACGATCTCATTTGATACTCTGAAGTACATAAAAATGCATTTTTAGGGCTGTCGGCTCACAGCAAAAAGGTCGCTGGTTCGAGCCTCAGCTGGGTCAGTTGGCATTTCTGTGTAGAGTTTGCACGTTCTCCCCGCGTTCGCGTGGGTTTCCTCCGGGTGCTCCGGTTTTCCCCACAAGTCCAAAGACATGTGGTACAGGTGAATTATGTAAGCTAAATTGTCTATAGTGTATGTGTGTGAATGAGTGTGAGTGGATGTTTCCCAGTGATGGGTGGTGGCTGGAAGGGCATCCCCTGCGTAAAAAAACGTGCTGGATAAGTTGGCGGTTCATTCCGCTGTGGCGACCCCAGATTAATAAAGGGACTAAGCCGAAAGGAAATGAATGAATGAATTACTAGTGTGCTCAGAAACATACCTCATAGTCAGGGCCAGCGCGTCTATAGAGGCGACCTAGACGGCATAGTGAGGGCAGCAAACGCGCCCCGCGATCCAATCCAACATACTGACTTTCATTCGCAACATCAACACAACCCCCCCACTGGTCTTCACTTTATGAACTGGTCATTTTCGTTTTCACTTTCGGGTAGCGGGCGATAGTCCTTTGCCTAGAGCGGCAGTTCGGCTTGCTCCAGCCCTACTCATAGTGCCCTCTATAAGTACGCTTTAAAAGTCATTTGTCTTCAAGTATAGATTTGAAATACAATACAAATACATACTACAATAACTATAAGTAAACACTCTTTCAAAATGACAATCTTGAGCACCATTTACTTCCACAGAGCAGCCTAGTTATTATTATAGTAAAGGAAAATAAATGGTCACAATTAATTTTGATGGTCCGTTTGTTGAATTTAAGTTTCATTACATCTACATGCTAACTAATTATCAGTTGATTATAAGTAGACCGTTAGGTTGGAGTTGGGTTGGGGTTAGGGTTAATGTAAGTTGAAAGTTGCAAAGTTTCTTATTAAATGTCTGGGATCAGTATCAACAGGAGCAGTATCAACAGATACTAAGCAGACAGTCTACTAATACTCAGGGGCAGTTCTAGACCAGAGTAACTGGGGGGGCCTGGCAGGGGCCACTTGTACTTTTAAGGGGCACACTTTAACATACATCACAAACTACTTAAACAATTATTCGAAGTCATTTTTTTATGCATCACTCTGCAATCTTCATAAACATTCACTCATTCATTTTCTTTTCGGCTTAGTCCCTTTATTACAGTTTTTCTCAGTGGCTTTGGTGCATTTCTTACAACACTTTTTACATTTGCACAACAGTTCATGCATTACTCTAAACAATTAGTACAAACTGCAAAACCTAGTTGATAACCTGCAAAAGCATGTCACTTGCTCAAAATGAAAATCTCATTCCTCAAAAGCAAGTATTCATGTCAATGAAAGTGTCAGTGTCATCAAATTGAAAAGTCCTGACACCATTGTTTATGAACACGATAGTCAAATGGCTTTGTCATGTTTTCATTATGACACTTTACTCTGTAATTGTTTTCCAATGCAAAAAAGTCAGATTTTGGTGACACTTCCTGAAAATGTTCAAGACAGCACTATATACTATTTGCACAGCCCTTTGAAAACTACAGTAAAGTTAGACATCACTGCATTTAGTGAGGTATCTGAGTACAAGACACTGAATATGTGTTTCACATTTTTACTGCATTTGCTCTTTACAATTCTAATTTATTCAAAGCATTGTGCAAAAGAATAAATACACCCTTATTTACAACAAACATAAACTTCCTTTGGGTAGAGCTGTGCACAACTGTAAACAATATTGCAGTTCATGGAACTGAACCTACAACATACACAGGTCTGTAAATCATTCATCAAATTGTTCAATTTAGAAGACATTTTCAGGAAAATAAAGATTAAAATGTTTTTATAAAACTTTCTTGACAGATTTTGACAACTAGTTCAACATTTTTGTATGTAATGACTCAAGTAATGAAATGAGGACTATTAGTTTTATTTAAAATGACTATTCAGCATTCACAAGTTCAGTTAATATTGACTGACATGATATAAGCAAATGATAACGTTATAAACAGCAGAGAGTTGTATGAAAGCAATTGTTCAAAAGCATTTACAATTGGTTGGAAGGAATGAGAAACTGCTACTATGATGTGCACAAATGACTGTGCAAAATTGTTTTGAGAAATGCATTAACCGTTGTGCAAATGTAAATAGTGTTGTGAGAAATGCACCAAAGCCACTGAGAAAAACTGTAATCTGGGGTCACCACAGTGAAATGAACCACCAACTTATCCAGCATATGTTTTACGCAGCGGATACCCTTCCAGCTGCAACCCTGGAAATAACTGGGAAACACCCATACACTCATACACCACGGACAACTAGCTTACCCAATTCACCTATACCACGTTTTTGGACTTGTGGGGGAAACCGGAGCACCCGAAGGAAACCCACGCCAACACGGGGAGAACATGCAAACTCCACACAGAAATGCCAACTGACCCAGCCGGGGCTCGAATCAGTGATCTTCTTCCTGTGAGGCGATTGTGCTACCCACTGCGCCACCGTGCTGCCCTGTCTTCATAATAAGCTAAATAAATAACTTAAACTCAAAATAATCTTCCATGTTCATTTATTTGACAAGTAACTTTGTATTGTAGCAGGATAAGACATTTCTAACATTCAAGTACACATTTTTACACCTGTAAACTTTAAGAGATGCAGTTAAAGTCCATTTTTTTACCCTCCCATTTATTTAAAATGATGTTTCCCAAGTGATCTAAATCAAACCAAAACACTAAAACACAAATAATTCTTCTGGAGTCATAATAAGTCTTATTTCTCACAGTTTATTTCTTGAATAAAAGCACTTTTACATTTTTTAAAAAACTATTTTAAGTCAGTGTTATTAGCATCCTTTAAGAAATAAAGGCTATAAAAGCTATATTTTTTGATTGTCTACACAACAAACCAGTTATACAATAACTTGGCTAATTATTCCAACTTTCCTAGTTAACATAACATAGTGAAGTCTTTAAATTACACTTTAATCTGAATCAGAGACTGTAAAATACTTAAAGGGACTTTGTCTGAATACAACTATCTTGCAAAATAACTAGTAAACTATTATACACTGACTATCACCATGGGAACGATAAAAAAGTAGATATTAGAAATTAGTTAGTTAAACTATTATGTTTAAAAACGTGTTGTAATAAATCATGTGTTGATGACTCGTGCTTTATGTCACGACTGAAATCAAAAATGAATGAAGGCAAAACTAAACGAATTGAATATGACTTTTACATGAGCGTGACTGAAAACTAGACTGGATCACTGTGTTACATCTGTTCTCCGGCACTTGCAGACAGTTTGTAAGTTCAAGACTGCATTTCCTAATGTAAAACTATGAACAGCTATGTACAACTATGTACAAATTTCCTACCACAGCTATGCTGATGACACTCAGATCTACTTGGCCTTATTGCCTAATGACTACAGCCCTATTGACACCCTCTGCCAATGCATTGATGAAATGAACAGTTGGATGTGCCAAAACTTTATTCAGTTAAACAAAGAGAAAACTGAAGTCATTGCGTTTGGGAACAGAGATGAGGTTCTCAACCAGAAGCAGAAAATCAAAGCACATCACACCTGTCCTCGGGTCTTTACACTGGCTTCCAGTTACATTTAGAATAGATTTTCAAGTATTATTACTTGTCTATAAATCACTAAATGGCCTAGGACCTCAATACATTACAAATATGCTTACTGAATACAAACCTTACAGATCACTCAGATCTTTAGGATCATACAAACTAGAAATTCCAAGAGTTCAGTCAAAGGAGGGTGAATCAGCTTTCAGCTACTACGCCCCTCGCTGCT
The DNA here is from genome assembly GCA_903798195.1 of Danio kyathit. NCBI lineage: Eukaryota > Metazoa > Chordata > Actinopteri > Cypriniformes > Danionidae > Danio > Danio kyathit. Next base: position 56,529,195 of record LR812521.1, on the reverse strand, counting down.
GGAATCAGCTTCCAGATATAATCAGATGTGCTCCAACAGTAGGCACATTCAAATCCAGACTGAAAACACATCTGTTTAGCTGTGCCTTTACTGAATGAGCACTGTGCTACGTCCGACAGATCGCACTATTATGTTTTTTTTTCTTCTTTTTCATTCTTTTATAACCTGTTTTAACACACTTTTATGTTTTATCTGTTTTTTTTATTATCTGTTTTATTTTTTCTTATACTTGTCTCTTTTATTCCTGTTTATGTAAAGTACTTTGAATTGCCACTGTGTATAAAAAGTGCTATATAAATAAACTTGCCTTGCCTTACAGCCAATTTCTGATTAATAATAACCTCTGCATAGCCGTGGACTTCCTCTATTAAATTTTTTTAAATCGCTATTGTAAACAGCAGTCTAATATAATCAACAGTAGACATTTTGATAGTGTTTCACAACATGAACATGACTGAAGTTGAATCTTTTTAATTACCTGTGTCAATTTGGGGGTTAACTTCTGACGAATGCGGCGAATTGAAGTGCGCAGCACTGTCAAACTGACAGAGAGCGAGAGCATGCGAAAGCAGAGAGAGCGAAAGTGCGCTACACAGAGAGCGCGCGCCACCGATGGCTGATCTCGCTTCTCCGTGGCGTTTTGACACAAAAATACGCGTCCAATTTTAGGGGGGCCACAGGGGGGGCCAAGCTTGTTGACACGGGGGCACTGCCCCCTCTTAGAACCGCCACTGCTAATACTCAAATGAACCATCAAAATAAAGTTTTACCAAAAATAATTATTAATTATTTGTATAATCAGAAAATACTTTTAGTTGAAATGTGATATTTGGTGATTCATAATTCGACATACACTACAAATCTACGATTAAGATTTACTCTTTTTTCCCGAAGTCTTGGGCACATTTACTTCAATTGTGTGGAAAAGAGCAGCTTGATTATAATATTAAAGTTTAATAAATTGCATTCATGTTTATTATTTTTAATCAGAACTTAAAAAATACTTAACAATAGTTAAAACTGTGGTTTTTGGTAATTCATAAAACGTAAGTCAACAGTTACTAGCACTGTCCCTTTAAGAACTCGTTTTTAGCGAGCTGCCCCTTTAAACATATTTGTCGAACTACATAATGCCGCCCTAATTAGTACTGTTATCATTAGTGTTCATATTTCAAAAATATTATCTTATATGAATCTCTTACTGGACTGGACCGATGCGGAATGATTTATTCAGTCATTAAATATTTACTCATATATTTCTAAACTAATTATGAATTCTAAGATGTGATAAATTGAACACATACATAAGCCTTATTAGCATACTTATTAAGATCCTATGGTGTGAGTCACCTGATATGCCTTCAACGAGTAAAAGAGCAGCAGTCAGTGCTGTTCCAGACTGATATGTGTTAAGTGTTTATGTGCGGTGAGTTGGCGAATTACACAGACGAGATGCATTGCTGTTGTCAAACTGTTAACTCACAGTTGCAGACTGTCGGTCTGGCTGCTTGTGCGGTCCATTAATAAGATTAATAATTCATTAATTACACTCGTTTATGTTCCATGAGACAAAATTGAATGATTTATGACAATGCAAGGTGTGAAGCATTATGTTTGGGGATTAATAATAGAACACCTGAGATATTTTAGAGTGCATCACTACTCAATGGAGAATGAACACTGGATAAAATAAAATGAAATAAATAAATAAATACATTTAAAGGGGTAGTTCACCCAATTCAGTCATCATTTACTCACCCTTTACCTGTTTCCTTTATGAGTTTCTTTATTCTAACACAAAAGAAGATATTTTGAAAATGGCTGAAAACCTGTTACCAATGAATTCCACAGTATTGTTTTGTTTGTTTGTTTGTTTGTTTGTTTGTTTCAATGGAGTCAATAGTTACAGGTTTTCAGCTTTTGTCAAAATATGTTTTTTTGTGTTCAACAGAAACTCATAAAGGAACTCATAAAGGTTTGGAATCACTTGAGGGAGAGTAAAAAGTGAGTATATTTAAATTTATAGGTGAACTATCCCTTTAAAGAAATATAATTTTTATGGTAAGTGAAAATTGCCACACTGATCATATGATTAAATTACAAACTTATATAATTAAACCAATTATTACTATCTATTTACAGTCTACCATATATTTTTGGATAAATTTAAATGTTTATTTAAAATTATGTATATTCAAATATATATATATATATATATATATATATATATATATATATATATATATATATATATATATATATATATATATATATATATATATATATATATATACAGGGCTTTACATTAACACCCGCCAACCCGCCAAATGCGGGTAGATTTTAGTGGTGGCGGGTAAGACAGACACTCCCACTAGCCACTTTGGCTGGTTGAAAATAATTTTCCCGGATAATAATTCATAAAAGCAGGGTTCGACAATAAGGATGGTCCAATATGCATGTAAAGGCGATCTTAGAATTGAGAAGCAACACGACTGACAAAAATAATTACGTTCGCGTGAGCAATAAAAAAAGCAGATGAATACCGAATGAAAGGATCAAAAAAGTTAATGTCAAGCCCTGTGTATATATATATATATATATATATATATATATATATATATATATATATATATATATATATATATATATATATATATATATATATATGCAATTTATTTATAAGGATAGTGCCTGTTTTAAATATTCATAATATCAGAGATTCAGCGTTTTGCCAGCCAGACTGTCATACTGAGCAGAACAAAGATGGTTGACTTTCCGCCACAAGATCGCAACATAGACCGCATAATAAGTCTTTATGGGAGGAAACAGCATTTTCCCAGCTAACGTTTCAAACTACAGCTTATCAAATAATTACAGAACAGGTAAGTGACAATCAAGTCAATCTCACTCTCTTTTGTATGCTGTATTTATACCATAGTAATTTGGTATTGTTTGATTTGCTCTGTCTTTTTCGGGGTTAATTATTGTGATCTCCCAATTGCAACAGAAAAATACTGGAAAATCTCTGTAGATTGATGGCATTTCATGCCGTTCAGGCTTGTAATCTTAAAATGTCAGCAAAATCATCTGTTTTGTCATCATGTTAGACATTACACTAGAGAATCATTCAAATTCTAGCTCTAAAATGACGTTGGTGAATTAGTAATGGTTTCTGCTGTTCTGACGTCAGCTGCAGATGAATGAATGGTGAAAGAAAGTAGTTCCTTGTACAAAAGGGTTTTTGACACTCTCTGTGTATGCAATTTGTACATAAAGTATATATATAGCAATGTCACATAAGTAGCAGTGCGATATGGCTGTATATCATCACTGGTGGGACCGTAGGGCACGTGGCCTGCGGCCTCGAGCCAACGCATGCCTCCCACCAATGTCGATATACAGCCATATTGCACTGCTACTCATGTGACATTGCTATATATATATATATATATATATATATATATATATATATATATATATATATATATATATATATATATATATATATATATATAAACACTAGAAGATTGCATGGCATTGAAGATCATTGAAAACATTGAATCATTGGAATAAATTGCATTTCACAAAATTGTTAAACATAAAATAGAACGTAGTTAATTACAATATTTACAATAGTGCTGGTTTTATTGCATTTTTTATCACCCTGAGTGTGTGCTTATGTGTTACATTTCATACAGTGTATGCATTTTCAAAGCCTCATACTGTGAATACATATTTCCTTTGCAGTTCATTTGTTACCTGCAAGTATCTATTTTTCACTAAAGTTAAAAATAATTTTTAATTAACTTTTGTCTTTATTGGAGTCTGTTGTTTTCAAATTGACATCATTCAGCAGCAAAATAATTATTCAGAAATATGACAACTTTATATTTTTAAGACATATTTGCATAGTTTCCACATAAAAGTGCTTCTCATTATCGGATTTGCTTTTGTAGATGTAGCAGATTGAACACAAGGATAACACATCCGAATGAGTGAAAACAACGAAGAAGAAAAATGTGTCAGCCGTGAAAGTAAAACGGGATTTCCCCACAGAGTTTAACAGGATCACGTCACCTGCAATAGTAATATTCATCCAACCTAAGTTAAGAAAGTATTAATTAGGAGGAAAAACAGTACTGAATGTGATAATTGAAGCAAAATATTATCAGAACAGAACTGTGTCACATGGCAAGACATTTTTTTTAATGTAGAATATGTCTCTGTGCCAACGGGGAATATGCATAGTGATAAAATGTACACACTGTAAATCATTTTAGATAAAAGCTTCACTTCTGCCAAGTGAATAAATGTAAATGTGCTTTTAGTGTGTTTGGACTGTTTCTCTAATGTAGCAATTCTCAGCCGCTGGTTTGTTCTGACAGGGTCACAGACACCAGGGAAAACACAATGCCGAATGCAAAGAATTATATGCAAATAACTATACAAGCATGCATAGTTAGCATAGCAACTTTAGTTTCCTGTAACTTGTCAAAAGCTGATGCAAACTTGTCTGTCAGTTTGGAAAAGTCAGTTCACAAATAAAGATATACATGGTGTGGATGCTGAGATGATGAAAACAACACTGAGGTTTGTCTCACAAAAAATAAATATATAAATATATATTTTAAAAAGTGTAAAAATCTGGGTCTTGAAGCTTTTGTAATGCAAATTCCTATAAAGGTAAAACCTCTCGCCTATTAATAGCACACATAATTATCTACTCCATTAATTTATTGTGCGCTGTTTACTCGGAAGTTTGGGTGAGGGAGGTAATTGTATGTATTGATTAGAATAATAATTTAATAATTTTATTTTAATATATGCAATTAGGTTACCCAGACAACATATACTCATGCAAAGAAAAAAGAAAGGCCACACTGCAGTTGTACATTCACACTAATAATGTAAATCCATTGTGTGCTGCTTGCTCAGAAGTTTGAGGGAGGGAGGTAATTTAATGTAGTGATTAGAATAATAATTAATATTTTTATTCTAATTTATGCAGTTAGGTTCCCCAGACAACAGACACTCATGCAAAGAAAAAAGGCCACATTGCAGTAGTCACAGGAATAATGCATAATAATAGTATACAAATAATGTAAAATAATGATAAAATTATCTATTTACTATTTATTTTATAATATGAATATGCTACTTACCCGTGTTGGCATGGGTTTTCTTCAGGTGCTCTGGTTTCCCCCACAAGTCCAAAGATATGAGGTATGGGTAAATTGGATAAGCTAAATTGTCTGTAGTGTATGTGTGTGAATGAGAGTGTATGGATGTTTCCCAGTGATGGGTTGCAGCTGGAAGGCCATCCGTTGCATAAAACATATGTTGGATAAGTTGGTGGTTCATTCTGCTGTGGTGACCCCAGATTAATAAAGGGACTAAGCCGAAAAGAAAATGAATAAATTAATATGCTAATTAATACATTTTTATTACATGTCAATTCAAGTCAATTGCTATTTATCTTTCAGGTATGAAAGGTAATTTTACTGTGGTGTGAGACATCACCTGTTATGTGTACACTCAAATAATATTTACCATATTAAAGGGTTGTCATAGCTCTTCTTTGTCTGTCATTTCTGTGTTGTCTACATTCTATGTATCTATGTTTATCCTGTGCCATTACAACCAAGGGTTAAGGGGAAGGGCTTCAAAACTTACCCCTAAGAATTGGGACAGCACTACAGCACCTGCACACGTCATCACGATCTCTTGCTTCATATGAGATCAGATGATCGCGACTGCTGTGGTTATTCCAGTTGTGTTATTTATTGGTGTTTATCTTCAGGAAATCACTGAAGGGATATATTATGTTATCATAACGATCTAATGTGGCAATAAGATCATAACTGTACTGTGTATTACAGTGGCCATATACATTTATGTAAACACACCAAAAACAACACTAACATTATAGCCGACACTGTAAAAAGCTCATTCTCAGCCACTAGACTTTTCTGACAGGGTATGCGAGTGTCATCGAGTGTCAGAATGTTGTGGGACTGCTGTACAGGAGTTATTATTAGGGATTCTAGATTGCGAAATTTAGCTGTTTTTATTTTAGCGGCTTTTTATAAAAGCATGACGGTAAAACAGAAATGAATTATTAAAACTTTTATGTTTATAAATGTGTTGAAAAGATCTTCTCTCTATTTAACAGAAATTGGGGGAACATAATTCAGGGGGGCTAATAATTCTGACTTCATCTATATATATATATATATATATATATATATATATATATATATATATATATATATATATATATATATATATAGTTACTGCTTTATATCTGCAAAATAAAATATGGGCACTGACGCTGTTAATCCTTAAATATAGTTATTATTTCAGACCTGCAGTAGAATTAGCCGTTTAGATTTGTATCTTTATCACAGTAGGTGGTGGTGAAAGTGGTGGTCTTTGAAAAACTGAATTCATTCCACCAATTCTTTCAGAAAGGGATGTTTTATAAATGAGCTGGGGTTATTCCAGAAAAAAGTTATGTGATATAACTGGATACGTTAGTGGATAACTTCAGCTTTTGGTTTCATAAACTAAAGTTACTTTCAGGACATCCACAGTAAGCTGCCATAGCAACTTACTTTCTGAACATGAGGGTTAGGTTATGTTTCAGGATTAGTTCAACTCTGAGCAATATATGTGTGTGTGTGTGTGTGTGTGTGTGTGTGTGTGTGTGTGTGTGTGTGTGTGTGTGTGTGTGTGTGTGTGTGTGTGTGTGTGTGTGTGTGCGTGCGTGCGTGCGTGCGTGCATGTATTTCGTAATGTATTTTGAAAGTTTTTAGTATAGTTGCATTTATTCATTCATTAATTATTATTATTTTGTTTATATTTGTAACAGGACAGTTTCCGTAAAATGTATTGCTGATGTAACTTTAGTACAGAGATATAGTCAAGCTCAAAATGATTCATATTTCTGGCAAATTCTGACTTTTTTGTTCAAAGGTTAATAAAAGCTGAGAAATATTTGCAACAAAGTCAGAAAAAGTTGGGAC